>SKCR01040194.1:0-98810 GCA_019454045.1 Zanthoxylum bungeanum
GATTTTTTTTAAGTAAATTAGTTCTTTGTAACCATCTCTTTGAGGAATCGACACCCTAACTATACTACGATAACCACGATTACTTTTTGGGCCTAATCACCGATCTATTTTGATCAGACCTCCCTATGTTCATTGGGTGTAGACAGATCCTCAGGGTCTCCTGTGTGTGTCAAGACATGATCTGTCAATTCTGTGTACAGAGCATAGGTAGTCCATATATATTTACCAATCAGATAAAAACCATTGGCCCGTGGTACACTTTAGAAGTAAGTTCTAAGTGTTCTTTTAGAGATTGCTAATAGAGACGTCGACAGGATTGTCCCGATAGAGATTTGACGTTTACATCTATATCTCTGGGATATATCCGGATAAATATGATGGAGGAATTAAACATATGTCATGACATCGACCTATATGATTCATCGAGTTTATCCATGGTTGTCATAATTTACGGGTGGGTAAATTATCGACACGAAATCGGATTTTGTGATAGATATGCCTGAATCTAGAGAGTCTCACTCGTGAAATATACTCGTAGAGCACTAGGGTAACTATTATGAATAATACTGATTATTTATAAGTCGTTTAAAGGTTAAACGAAAAATACATGCAAATGGACCTAATGGTCATTTCCAAAGTAATGTGTATTTGTATTTAATGCATGATTTTATTAAATACACATTGATTAAATAAAATTGTGATATTTGACATATATCATAAACATATATGTATTTGAATATTTAAAGTAAATATAATACATATATTTAAAATATTTGTATTTAAATAATTATTTAATTATTTAATTGTTAAATAATTAAAGTAATTCAAATATAAATATCTTAAGTTATGATTACTTTAGGAATTGACTTTAGTTGTTTTATATGACTTGTTGAATATCATTAAATGTTATAATGATCAAATACATAAGTTGATTAAATTTACTTTAATGAAACAAAAAAAAAAATATCTAGCTATTTTATATGCTCTCAAATTCGGCCAAGGGAAATTTTGTAGAGTATAAATTATTTTGTTTCATTTTTCCATTTATTAGGTTAAGCCACCAAAATATATTACAAAGTAAGGTTTGAGAGAAACTTGAAGAACAAAGAAAAAGGCTTAAAGAAATATTTGGATTTTGTAAGAATTTTCCAACTTTCTTCAACATGAAAATTGTTTCTATGTTTCTAGGCTTCAACATGTGTTGCTTAGAATTTTTATCTACTCCTTTTGGTTTGTAATTAAATGTTTGGAAACTTGTTTGAAAGATGAAAGCATGTATGATAACAAAGTGAACTTGAGATAAGTTCTTAAGCTCTATTTTGATTAATTAGTAATCAAGTTGCCATTCTAGAGTTGCTTAGCCACTCATTGATGACCTAGAATTGTTCTTGAGCTATTTCATGGTGGTGAGACTTGTTTGGTGTGGTAAAGATTGACTTAAAGTATTGGATTTAATCAATTTAGTGTAATTTGTCAACTTGAAGAAATTATAAAAATTAGTATTCTTAACCCTTTCAAAATTTGGGGATTTTCATATATGTGATGTAATATATTGTGTATATGATGCATATTAAATTTTGGGTTGATTGGATTTGATCATGACATATTTTGAACAATAAATGACCAAATTACAAAAAACTGAAAAACTATGGACTGTTCGGCAATTTAAAATAAATTGGGGTTTTTATTGCAATTTATTTTTGACATGTTGGAAATCATTTTAGAACTAATTTGGAATCATCCAAAATTATATTTGAAAGTTTGAGGACTAAAATGAACAAAATACAAAGTTTAGGGGTCAAACGGTAATTTTCAAGAAATATGATTTCTTGAGTCAAATTTTAGTTTTTAAGTATTGGATAATTAAATAAATAAGTTTATTTAATTGATCCAAGAAAAATTATTGAAATCAGAAAAGTTTGATTTTCCGCTTTCCGCTGCGTTATCGGGTATTCCCTATAAAACCCTTACATCCTAGAGCTTCATCTAATGTAAACAAAATTATATTTTGTGAAATAATATGATGCATTATTCATTTATCAAAGTGTTTATTTTAATATCATATATTATAAATTATCTTATTTACCCTACATTAATCATGTGCCTTCAGACTTAGTGTATGAGTGTCATACACAAGAGAATTTAAGTCTGAAGTTAGTAAGCTAAAATAGTCCATAGAGAGAAAATAAAATAGGTATTTTGTTTGTTGTTTATCTATAACTGCGGCCCATTCTATAACTATATGGCGACCTTGATCCATGATCGTCCATATGGAGACATGAGAATAGTGGCACCTTGCATGATGTGATCATATAAGACTGGTCCCAGGTAGAAATGAATTTCTTATAGTATATGTTATATAAAGAAATTATTTTCGATCTATTAGATGGTAATATATGGATTGATCTTAATCCTGAGTGTACTATGAACTTCTGCATAGCAGGCTATGTCCTTGATTTACAAAGGTAAGGTTAGTGTAGCAATCCCGACCAATAGCTACGTACTTTGGGGACAGTTTGGTGTGTAGCTGGGGATGTTTTACATAGTTATGGAGTTCTCTCCTTCTTACGAGAATTAGATGGGTATCTTTCTTAAGGGTTGATTCAGTACTTGAACAGTTAGAGCGTTCAAGTCTTTATATTACGAATAGAAATATTAACATACATAATGGTTATGAATAAATCGTTCATTAGAGAATCAATGGGACTTAAGGTAAAAATAATTAGAGGGGTATAACAGACATTATGACCCGACTCTAATTACGAGATACTCGTGAAGGGCCAATCCGTATGTAATGACTATATTGATAGACACCGACGTGGTTCGGCTTAATTTATCTATCTGCGAAAACGAGAGTGCAGCTTCGGATTTTTAGTGGAATAACCTGGAATTAATAATTCAAAATATTTAATTAAGAGCTTAATTAATATTCCATGATTATTGGAGCTCGGAACCGTAAGTTTGTTTGGTCCTCGTGCTAACTTGATATATTGAAGCAGATTAAATATAATTAGATAGTCCAATGATATACTCACATATGTAAATATTATTAATATGATTAATAATATTATTTTGTCACACCTTAAACTATATGTTAAATTTAATATATAGTTTGTATAATTGTATGATAATTAAAAACATGTTATTAAATTACATATGATATAATTTAATAAAGGTTAAATTTGAAATTTCCATTTTGGGTTTTGGAAACTTTTGGATTTTTTTGGAAGTTACACCTTTTAAATGGGTGTTAACTTTTATTTTTTGTCACATATTTTTCTTTATGGAAAGTAAATGATATGTTACAAAATTTTTGAAAATAAATATGTGTTGGCCGAAAATATGTATGGTGGAGAGGGGAAAAGTTTTGTTAATTTTGGGAATTAATAACCCTAAGTATATAAAGAAAATTTGATTTTCTTTTGTCAAGCCTCTCATTCTAACCCTAGCCACCCTCTCATTTGTTCTACAAATTCTCTCAAGTGTTGAGAAAAGAAAACGAAGAACAAAAATAGAAAACCAAAAGAAAACCTTGTGTGATACTTGATCTCTTAAGAGTTTAGAGATATGATTGTGAGTGTAGCCCACCCTACTTTCTGTTGGTGACGAGATATAGTACATAAGACCTTTTGGTGTCGAACAAAAACACATCATCTCCTTCTTCAAATATACCTCACGGTATTGAGAAATTTTCTACTCACTGGCGCACACAAAAGGTTTGTAACGGGGCTCGGTTTGAATTCATTTTAATCCAGAATTTTTGGGGGTCATTCAGGGGGTGCTTTAGGACTGTGTTGGGGCGGATTTTTACTGAAAAATCAGACCTGAAACTCAGTGATAATTGATGCAAACAAGAGCTGATTTGGATAGTGAGCTGGGAGCATTTCGGGTCCAAAACAATCCAAATTTTCACTATTTTCCGGGGACTATTTCGGGGCTGAAATTTAATCAAAAATAGAAGCAAAATTTATGTGGGAGGGCTGGTCTCATTCGGCCTTAAGGAGAGAAGGGCATAAAAGTTTTTCTAGTCCGATCCCGGGTGCCCAACGTTTTTCCGCTGCGCTAGGAAAGTGGTTCCTACATCTAGGTGGTGTCAGACCTCCTTGTGGAAGGACCCCCAAACTCATGCATCTGGACGCTAGGTTATTTAAAGCGCTAATTTATTTAGCCATGTTTTTATAATGTAAGGTGCTGGTCAAAATGAACTTATCAATATTGCACTTGTTCTTGAGTTTAACCTGTTCAACCACATCCTATGTAAGGTCGTCGAGTAAAGACCGCATCAAGTTAGGACTCAACTCACTTATGGTCTCATAGCGGCTTCCTTCCGCCAAGTCCTCAAAATACTCCACTACGGTATGAACATAGTTTTGGTTAGTGTACTCTAATCTTGCTTCCTATGTACTTGATCCAATTTAAGTGTTCTTTTTCGGAGGCATGTCAATTCTCTTTCACCGATCCTCCCACTGTAGTCACCAAATATTATTGAATAGTAAAAAGAGAGCGTGTAAGATTCAAACCTCTTGACCGAATGTCCCAAAAATGAGTGAATGATTTTATTGAGGAATGTCTCCTAGTGGCGCAAGCACACAATCCTAATTGATTAATCTAGATAAAAGAAAATTACATTGCTTATTAAAGTCTTTTGATTGTTTTCTCTTCTAAATTTAACTTTGGGCTTATATAATGGTGCGAACAACCACCTGATAATTGTTTGAACGGTTGAATTCTATTATCTCATGGCTCTCTGTTTCGTTTTCTGTCAGCTGTGGCAACTGCCCCTCCTATGCCTCCATGTTGTGGTAACTACCGGGTTATATTCCATGTTGTGGCATGCTACTTACATCAACCACTATAAACGTGTGCTGAATCCTTCAACCGCCTGGTCAAGTTTGTTCAACTGTTTCTTGATTCGGGCGTTGCTTCAACTGGCTGGGACGATTTTGCTACTGATTGAATGATTTAGGGCTTAGGCCGATTGAGCGATATGACTGTTAGGCCGGTTAGGAGATTCGACTGTTAGGTCGATTGGACGATTCGGTTGTTAGGTTGATTGGGCGATCATGTAATTTTTGGTTGTCAACCTACCAAATCTAAGGAGTGTAGTCATGAGAAAAATAAGTAGGATAAAAATAGGTAATATTGTTGGAAATTAAAACTTTATCTCACTTATATCTAATAGGACATGGATTTTCTGACCGTTTAGAGGTGTTGTCAACCTTTAGATTTTTAATTTAAAAAGCTAAAATCATATGCTTTTCTTGTTTTTGTATTTAAAAAAAAAAATTTAACTTCAAAATTTATTTTACTTTTATATTATATTACAAAATTATTTCCAAAATGTTTTAGTGGAGGTAGTATTTTAAAGATTTTTTTAGCTTAATCGCATTTGAAAAAACATTATACATATTTGCAAGATGAAAACTATTGCTCCTAAACTCACTAAGTTGCTAAATTGGACACCTTATTACAACATATTATAGTGTAACTATTAGTCTAGTTGAGCCCGGATCGGCTCCCGATTCGATCTCTAACTTTTAAATTTTATATTGGGTCAGTGAATTGGACTGAATTTTAAAATATTACTTGAACCAAACGGGACTCATTGATGATGTAGAACCTTCGTCTACATACATATTTACTATATAGTTAAAAGTCTTTTTGGTCCAAAACAGGTTTATTTTTCTATATAATTCATAAATGTGGTCAAATGCATAAACAGGATTCCTACCTTATAAGCTTGAGGTGCTATTTAATGTTTGTCCAAGTAGTTGCCCATTTCAAATTCACAAGACATTTCACCAATGGCTCTTTAAGAGTTTCTTAGCAGCAATCTAATAGACAATAATTCATGATTACCCACAAATGAAGTAGTCAGTTAATTTTGTAATTATTATTATTAATTTTTTTAAATTATCATTTTCCACTCGAAATTTAATGAAAATTAAGAAAACTTTAAGATTTTTAAAGTCCAAAATTTTTAAAGGGTATTAATCTTCACATAAACTCACATCATGTAAAAATAAATACACATCTAATAACTTTGCATAAAAATAAATAGAATTTAAAATGTTTCCAATTTGACTTAACTTTGGCCGAATTAGTTTTTCTTGTCTCTTTATTTTCTTTAATAAAAGATTTATGGAGGATATATATGCCTAGGAATCAATTAACTTCTAATTGCTTTCTTGATGTTGTTGAGATTTTGTCTCTTTCTTTCCCCTTTCACTATAATGGTGAATTATACAATTCATTGTATGTCTATTTATTTATTTATTATTATTATTTTTTTTTTTGGCATTCTTGTTCACGTCCATTATGCATGCTGAGATAAGAAATTTTGTTCAATTAATTTTATTGCAAGTGGCAAAGGGATGAAGTATATACATGCACATTACTTATGATGGTTAACCTATTACTATGAATCGACTTTTCTTTCACATGTATCTTTCACCATACTACGTTTTACTTAATTGAGACAACTCCAAATTCACAAGTTATTTCAAAATCATTTTCATAAATGATGTATGAAGTGAGAGTATGTATAAAGTAAGTATCATTTTTTGCAAATTCTCTTTCCGAACTGCTTTTTTGAATATAGATTATTTTTTATCCGTAGATTCATTAAAATAGCCGTTTTACTTATATATAAAGTAAGTATCATATTGCATTTGTTCATATGAGTCTTTTCATTTATTCTTTCTCTTTTCAGACTTGACTTTAAGCTTATATAATAGTGAAAATAACTGTTTGGCAACTCCTTAAGTGGTTGAATCTCATGTTCTGCGACTTTTCGTTTCTTCATCCGCCACCTGCGACAACTGTTATATTTCTTTATTCGGTCAATAAAATTAGAGTTGTATTTCTCTATTCTATGATGGGAAATGCTAATGAGTGTCCTTATGGCACTTGTTAAGAATCCATTTTAGGAAAATTTTTATAGGAAAACAGAAAAAGTGAATAATATTTTGACAATTTTTTACATTCCCTATAAAAGTGATATGAAAACTTTCTAAAAATGGATCTTTAATAAGTACCCTTAAGACACTCGTTATCATGACCCTTCTATGATTACTTCTTTTTTTATTTTTCAAGATGGCCCCTCATTAAATACAACCTTTGAAATTGATGCAGTATTAAATACAAGAAGCCTGATTTAGATCTCATCATTTCCTCATTAAATGCAAGTGGCTTGATTCAACGCTCATAATTTCCTCAATTAATGCGCACGCCTTTTGTTCACACCCCTCCTTCTGATGCACGTATCTCCATTTGATGCATGTCTTTTCCATCTGATGCATATCTCTCCATATAGTGCTAACCAAATTGAAATATGCACCCAATGCTTTCGTGTTTCCCGCCCTTTCTTTACTTGCTTCTCAAGCTAATTAGATTGTGGTACGTGCTCTGTCTCGCTCACGTATCTTGCTCTTTTCATCCAATTCCAATTAATACGTGCCATATGTCTAGGGTAAATTAGGTCATCCTTCTGACCCTATAAAATGAGAACTCTTCTTTTAACCGTTTTACTTTTACCTTTGTAATTTTCTCAAGCACAACTCTCTCTCAAGCACGAAAAAACTTATATTCTCAACCGTACAATGGCTTCTTATCACATTCCGGGAAATCCGAACATGTGATCGGCAGAAGTCAGTCTAACCATCACCAGAACCCCTAACATGCACCTACTGACTTATTGACTAACGAAATACATGGCTATCATGCTGACATGATCATGAACTACTGTAAACTTACTAAACAAGACTACAATATTAAACATAACTATAACTTGTATATTTATATAACATGAATGTAAACCTACTTGTATATCTTTTATATATATATATATATATATATATATATATAAAACTTAATAACTTATAACATATAACTATATTAATACATACAAGGCCTTATGGCATGACTTGATAATAATTATTGGGCTCATCTCTGACTCAACGATCGTGGTGTATAATGATTATTGCTGGGCCTCGTCTCCTCCACTACTTGCCCCCCGCATGTAAGAATTTGTAACTTGCAAAACAATTGGAGAGTGAGGTAGGTCAAGTCTTTTACAAAACCTAGTGAGTGAATAATGGAAAACAAAAGAAAAACTAGAATAAAAGCATGTATAAGTTGAGAAAAAGAACTTGGTATGAGCTAGAAGTCTGAATAACAAAAACATAACCAACAAGTTGATTACGAAGCCATGGATTGGAATATGAACATGAACTAACATGTATAACCTGCCTTAAATCTACCTGATGTCTAAAACGTGACATGACTGAACATGAACTTAAAGACTGAAACTGACATACAGAAAACATGACCTAAACTCCATGATCTCAAACTAACTCATGTTCTAAACTACCTGAACTACACGACATGAATGAAAACATGGCTTAAACGTTACCATGAACTGCAACTTGATAACCTACCGACCTGATTTTAACTATATGCACTGAAGACTGACTACTGGATATGACCTGGTCTTGTATTAACATGGCTTGACTTACATAACCTGTTCTGAATGCTACATGAACTGAACATAAATTCTTAAGCTGAACATGCATGAGAATCTAAAACTAAACATGACATGACATGAAAGTTGGCTACAATACTTGACTGAACTTGAACATGATAACGTGAGTTGTAATCCTAAACATGACTTGTACATGCATAATCAAGCTCTAAGCTACCTGAATCGAATATTGACTCATGGGAACATGACTTGCTAGCGTAATATGGACATATATGACCTGACCTTAACTACATGAACTAAACGTGGCATGAAAATATGCTATCATAAAATGAACTTGCATGACTTGGATGTAATTATCTGAAAACATGACATGATATGCATAAATATTAAAATGTTGTTGAATACATGAACATTAAAAATATAGCTGAAATTATTTAAAACATATGTATGACCGGAACATTAAGTTATGTGCCGAGATTATATAACTTATGCATGAAGTCGTAAACATGAGATGAAATCCATGAACGTGGCTGCAAACTAAATCTCATGAAATAGTATACGTAAGTTGAAAAAATAATAAACATAGTGGCCTAGGGGAAATTGAAACCTACCTAGAGGGAGCTAGCACCACGTAGGCAGGGGAAGCTAAGTTGAATACTGAACTGTTGAGCCTGTGGGGGTGATCAGTGCCCCATAAACTATCTGAGCGAACCCGATACGCTAAAGATGAGGGGATGGCACTAAACTGGTGGTTTTAAAACTATATGTATACTAATAGAAATCATTTTCTAAAATATCTTATGAGTTGCATAAAAAATCATTTTCTAAAACTTAAGCTGAGTTTCATAAATCATTTATGAAACGATACATGAAAAAAATAAAATCTGAAAACGCATTCTGAAAAACTGTTATGCATGATTCATGACTAACTGAACCTGACATAGGCAATCTGAAATTGATAAATGTGATTTATACCAACTTATTCATACATTCTTAGTTTATTATATTTTTAGGTTTCATGTCATTTTTCGTCTTTTGTAGTTTGTTTTGTGTTTTATTGATAAGAAGCATTAGAGCATGGATCTTGGGGCAAATGGAGATGTTTTGGAAGCTTAATGATACAAAGGAAGAAAATACGTAAAAACAAGACATCCTGGCAGAGAAGCTGGCATCACGATGCCACTTTTGGCGACGCGACACCATCACAAGCCATGAAGAACACATGTCTACTAGAGAAGCTGGCATTGCGACTCCCCAAATTATTTTCAGACTAGAAAATCCATTTTCTACACTCAAAAGGACTCCTTAAACTTTCCGATAAATATATAGTGCGTCCAAAACCCTGTGGGAGGCAAAGAGACACAATAAAAGAGATCTAAACACATAATTTAGAGAGATCCAATGAGGGAATTAAAGAGGAACAAGAGAAGATGAAAGTGGTGACGTCCGAAGACGAAGGGATTCAATTCTGGGTTTTATCCTCTAGTTTCTTTCTTCAAACTCTTATGATGTTAAATATGTTCTTTACTCCGTTTTCATTATTCTTTTATTTATTCATGAACTAATTTTCATACTCTAGGGATGATGTTGCATATGCTTGAACCTATGTGTTTGATTGCCAATTAATTATTATGAAGGTTTAAATCAGTTTATATATATTTTCTTTTGTCTAATGCTTCTGGTTTACTGGCCACAAATTAGGTGATTTCATATTTAGAATCTATCACTTGGGAGATGGGATTTTGAATAGGATCTAGAAAATATAACCTAGGAATTTATAGAGTTCGGGAGGTCCATAGTTCATTTGAAGTCGTTAACAAAGTATCACATAGCGTAATGAATTGTTAATTACTAGATTTTTATAGGGATATCGAAATCGGTAACTAATAATATTTTCACTCGGCACTTGGAAGAGGGAGTAGAATAATTTAGGATTTTTGGCTTATAAACTAAGAAATTAAGTAATGATTAATTTGCATAACAATTATATAAAGGATAGCTAGATGAAATCAGACTTTAGAATTTATCTCATCTTGTTCTTTCTTAATTAAAACGTTTTGATTTTTCTCTTCTTTTATTTATAATTTAAATTTAATTTATTTTAAATTGATTTCTGTAGGAGCGAAGCGGGTTTACCACTATGCCTATGATGTTCGGTGACCACAACACTGTTGGGCTCACAGCCTGTAGAGAGTACGGAGTAGCCCGCGAGGGACTAAACCGGAGAATAAAGGAGTCGCCACTCAGTGTGAACTTGGAAAAGATTTAAGGCCGCACTCACCCCTCGCAAGGGAATACCTCAAACCGTTGGGTTTAGAATGATCCCTTACTTATGCCATTATAATGGAAGGGTTCACACAATGGTATAGTCAAGTTTTAATGCAATTCATGCATAAAAGCGAATAAAAAAGTAATAACATACCCAAGAAAATAATAATCACAATAACACGATTCCAAAAGCATATTAAGTTAAGAAGTACGAGATGTAATATCGAAAATCAATCAAAAGCGGGAAAAACGTCAATAAATAAATAGCAAACAAAAGGGGGGTTAATCACGTATGTATGAATATTTCCCGAGTGGCATGTGGAGTTGTATCCCAAGTATAAACCGCACTACCGTCCATTCAGATTCGGCTACGGAATTTACGTCTGGGTTTCCATCTGATATACCGCAAGGGATAATAACACACATAAACATTAATGCAATATAAATAAAAAAATATACATGAAATAATATAATAATGCATATGCGGATAATCACCAACATGAACAAATAAAATAAAAGGCGAAATAATAAAGTAACAATAAATAGATAAAAAGATAAATAACAAACTAAATGCGGAATAATAAAATAACGATGAAAGTGAATAAATAAATAAATAAAAGATAAATAACGAAATGTCAAAGAAAAAAATAATGTGACCAGAAATTTGGCCGTCTTTGATGTAGGACTTTGCATACCCGACTGGACATATTTCACGTCCAGCCAGGCATGCAGCATCCAGAACTATAAAAATAAATAGGGTAAGGGTGCCCTCAGGTCTTACCTTTCAAGTTGATTTCTCGGAAGTACGTTAGGCCGTTGCCGGAAGGATCGAAGCTTGGTTCGCTGGTTCGCTATTTGTGGCTGCTGGTTCGCTATTTCTGGTTGCTGTTTTTTGTTTCTGATTGTTGTTTTTTATTGTTGTTTTACTGGTTTGGTGGTTGCACTGTTTTCTATTTTTGGTTGTTTTTTCGGCTGATGTTTTTCGTTATTTTTTGCTGCTGTTTTTGGTTGTTTTGGCTGCTGTTTTTTGTGATTTTGGGATGCTATTTTGGTTGTTTTTTGCTACTATTTTCGGTGATTTTGGGCTGTTGTTTTTGGTGATTTGTGGTTCTTATTTTCGGTTGTTTCTTGGCTGTTGTTTTCAGTTATTTTGGGCTGCTATTTTTAATGGTTTGTGGTTGCTGTTTTAGTTGTTTGGTTGGTTATTTTTACTAGTTTGTTTTACTTTTTTTCTCGGTGATGGACTGCTGGTTTGTTTCAGTTTTTTGCTGTGTTTCTCGGTGGTGGGCTGCTGGTTTGTTTCAGTTTTTTTTTGCTTTGTTTCTCGATGGTAGGCTGCTGGTTGTTTTTTGGTTTCGATGGTTGGTTGTTTGGTGATGGCTTGTTGTTTTTTTGTTTGATTTTTTTTTCTGGTTTTTTTGTGTGTTTGTTGGAATAAGAGAATAGGCCTCTAGGGTTTTATTTTGTGTGTATTGTCGTCCAAAGCTCAGAAGAAGAGGAAGAAGAAGAGCCCCTCCACTTTGATGATTTGGTCTCTCTTTTATAATGATTTGGAGGGTTCTCTAAACAATGAAACAAATCATGTTTATTTTGGTAATTTATTTTGGGAAAGGATCTTATAAATTTGGTGAGGAGGTGATTTCAAATCTTGTTAATTTGGTGGGGATGGGATTTCAAATCTTGTTAAATTGGAAAGTGTTGATGAGGGGATTTTGGCATGTGGATTGCATGGGATTTCAAATCTTTGTTAATTGAAAAGTGTTGATGAGGGGATTTGCATGGATTGCATGGGCTTTAGGCGTGTGCATGGGTTCATGGTCCTTGGGCGTGTATGGTGGGTTGCATGGGCTTTTGGCCGTGTGGATGGGCCGAATTTGAAGGGTACAAGGGCTTGTCTAAGGCTATGGTTTGAAGCAGAATCTGACTGATCGAATCTGAGGTTGGCTAGTGAGTCCGAATTCGATGAGGTGCTAATTTTGGAGGTTTTCCTTCCTTCCGGCATTCGTTTTCGCAACTTCCGCAACTTTTCAAGTAGTACCTCCATACGAGGCTCGTCTTCGGGCTCATGCAAAACTGCAATGTCTACAATTTCTAAATAAAATTAAGTTTATTAATTATATGACTTATACCTTAGTTATAAATTTATGAAGTTAAATATTTACAAGTACATAATAGATTGGTTTGTTGATTGGATGGTGATTTTTTGCTAAAACAAGTAAATAAAAAAGTGCGAAAGTAAATTAAGGGAAAATTAAATATTATAAAACTATCTAGGGTTGTGAATCCTTCCAAAATCTTTTAAAGATGAAGTGGTTGTCTCATGTTTGTATAATATATCAGTTTATTAACCTGGAACATGAAGATATGCAAAAGCCTCTGTCGATGGTCAGATGCAAACACCCAGTATAACTCAATTAATCATATGTCTATGTTAACCAAGTTACCTAAATTCATTAAGATTAAGTTCCAATTGTGGCTACCACCGCCCGACAGGTGTATGTCTATCCTGAAAGGAAATCTATTAAGGTGTATCTAATCCTTAAGGGAGATCGTGGACTATTAAGTCTAAGGCTGAAACCTAAAATTCCTTCATCAAGTTTATTTTAAGTTTACCACATCAATCTTATTAATAGCCAGTTAATAAGAAGAATTATGCTTAAGACTTAATAAATAAACCTTTATATTACCCGAAACATGAAAATATTGGAATTCATCCCAACCCCAGATATGTTATTTAGTTACAACACATATTTAGGACTAGTAAAAGCTTAAATAAAGTAAATGACATAAAGTAAAGCTTGGAAATTAAAAAGGTAAATAAAGCAATAAAGAAAATGCTGGGGGTTAGAGGATCCACTTTTATTACTTCTATTTTAGATATCTCCATTATTATAATATATTAACTGTGCATGATATTACCAACCGACCATAAATGCGGTATCCGAATGAAGTTAAATTTATGATTAATTCCAACCAACCATAAAGGCAGTATCCAATTTAGTCAGGTTAAAATCAATTTAATTAAGTTCAACCGACCATAAAGGCAGTATCCCATTAAGTCAGGTTTTTAATAGTTTATATATTATAATTAAGGGAGATTAATCTAAATATTAGTAATAAAAGCTTAACCTTTCATCCCAGCAGAGGGGAGTTACCTCTTCATATTGAAAAGTAAAAATAAAGACTGAAAAGTAAAATAAAGAAAGAACTATTGCGTAAAATAAAAAAATAAATACAGAAAGCTGTAAATAAACAAACAAGATACAATCTTCTTAGTATTTTTAAGAAAATCCCCAGAAGATGGTATGAATTTTCCTTCTGATTTCAGCTTCAATTTATAGGCAAAATTCTTCCATGTGCGTCACGACGCAAAACACATGCGCATCGCGATGCGCCATTAATTCGATGCGATGATGACACGTGGCTATCGATAGAATTATTGGCTTGGTGTCACGACCCGTTGAGGGTTCTGCATCACGACGCGGGCTATAGTGATGATGTCAATGATTACGCGTGTCGGCAGGCTGCATAATTATGGCTCGTCGTGATGCGTGAACATAAATTTTCCCAATTTGCCCTTTTTGATCCGATTTTCACCGTTTATGCCCCGATTCAATTCCAGTGAGTTCCAAAACTTTATTTATCTACAAAATAACACAAAACACATAAAAATATTCACAAAACTCGATAAATTAAATAAAATATCAAGTAAAATGGATAGTAAATACTGATAGATTTACCGCTTATCTCCAGGGCAGCAGGTGTTGTTACACAATTCAAGGTTGAAACTTTTCCCTGGAAGCTGAAATCAAGGAAAAAAAAAAGTAGTTGAGATATACAACCCCAACTTCAACAACACATTCAGTGTAAATAGCTAGCGTGTCAAGTACTATTGGGGAGAATCATTTGAGTGAAAAAAGAAAGTCTCACACTGGCAGATCCAGCCTAACGTTCGGGCATTCATGTCTAGCTGACGACGTTAAACTTAGCGCTAGTAGGGAGACAACCCTGGCAATTTATGTATATATTCAGATTGGTGTGTTTTATTTTTGTGTGTTTTATTTTTGTAGGAAAAGTCACAGATAGGATAGAAGACTCTCTCACAAATCTTCACAAGCATTTCCCTTCTCTCCCTCAAAACTCTCTGATGAAAGTTTACAAAGCACACGTTGAAAGGATGAGACTTTTGATCATTAAAGGTATTCCTAGTGATATCCGTTCGATAATTGAAGCACGAGTCTGACTGGTAGGTGAGTCAACTGATTCTTTTATTTCATTTCTGCCTGGTTTAGGAAAAAGCACCTATGCTAAGAAAAGAAAAGCTAAACGATTAGGTGTTTGCTATAAATGTGCACGATGTACATGTAATACTCGTTTTTGTTCTTTAGGAATGGTGTCTGATAACCGCGAAGATAAAATAAAATTCATTAAGGATGGCATGGGTAAGGAGTCTTTAGATGACATATCATTGACTCTTGAGATGCATCCTAGTGGATATGTTTATCATGTAATTCGCATGTTACATACATAATTTCGAAAAGAAATACAACAATTAAGTCTCGAGAATCTGACTTTAAAAGACCATGTTTTCCAATTTATAAGAAAATTGGATGGGAAGCTTGTCTCTGACACATAGATGTCATTCAAGCCGTTACTTTCTGTACATAATATTATCTCTTTGTATTTAACTAATAATTGTGATTTGTTTTATTATTTTCTTTTATTTTCACCGACAGGTTCCATACTTTTTGACTTTCACGATTTATTTTACTGTTTAGCTAATAATTATCATTTGGCAGGTACTAGTACTATTATTACTCACCCTTTTCAGGATCTATAAATTCAGCTCGTCAGTGCACTCTTGTAAACATCCAGATTTGAGAAAGAAATATAAAAAAGAATGGAAACAACTTCAAGAAGATGAGTTGTTAACATCTATGTGTTTTACTGTACTAGTTCTGGTTTTAAACCGGAATTCGCTGAAGCAGCAAACGAATTAGGTAGATGTTAACATCTTGGACTAATGGGGTACGTTTCAAGGGTTGTAGAGGAAGGAGGTAGTCAAGTTTTGGGAATCATCCCAAAACCTTTGGCAGAGGCGAATCTTATAGGATAATCTAACGGAGATGAATGCATCGTGCCAGGTATGTCTGAATGACTTGTTGAAATGATTAACCGTGTTGATGCTTTCATTGTTTTGCCATGAGGTTTGGGTACGATGGAGGAAATTTTTACAGTGCTATATTGGGCGAACTTGAACATACACCATAAACCAATTGGACTGTTTAATATTGATGGATTTTATGACTTTCTTTGTCAATTTCTTGAAGATTCTCGTAGAAATAGGTTTCTTTCAAAACCCTTAACAAATACCCTCTTCACTGCCAGAACAACCAATGATTTAATTAACCAACTCATAGCCTTTAGGACAAAAATATTACTCTCTTTTTAACTATACTTATAAATATTGTGGGCACAGTGATTTGATTAATACCTTGTTGGTTGTTTATATGAAGAATGATAAAAAATAATCAGTGAATTTACTTATTTGGTAATTTAGAAAGAAAGAAAACAACTATTAACTTGGATAAGAATTTCACTTTTTTAGTCACTAACTTATTTTGTGTGTTTGATTGTACATTTGATTGACGTTTGTGGGTATCATAGCTGTAAGCCCTCATGAGACTATAACTTGTCCTCTAGGGACACCTAGGGGTTTAAAGGCTTGTTGCATACGCTAGATGCAACTGCGATCCATACGAAAGTGGCTTAGTTTAATTTTATTTTAAAGTTATTTATTGTATTTTTATTTTATTGTTTTGCTCGAGGACTAGGAAAATGTTAGGTTTGGGGGTGTGATAAGCGGAAAATATATCAATATTTACCGCATCTTTTACTTAATATTTTGTATAGGTTCTCGAGTTTTGTGAATATTTTGATGTGTTTTGTGTTATTTTGTAGATAAATAAGATTTTAGGACTAAATGGAATCAAATCAGGGCTAAAATGGCGAAAAACAGACAAAAAATGGAATATTGGAATTTGCGCCGCGAAGCGCACACCTTAATCGTCACGACGCGCCACAGTTACTATGTTGTCGACACTCGTCATCGCCAAGTCATCACGTGCATCATCATCATGTCATCATGACGTCAGCATAATAATTCAATTTTCTGACAGCCGCATGCCACGTGTCAATATCTCGTAAAAGCCGCGTACACGTGTCAAAAATCAACGGCGCGTCGCGACGCGCAGAGCCAAATTTTGCCTATAAATTGAGGCCGATTTCATTTGAAAATTCATACTTTTCTTATGGGGATTTCCTTAAGAATACTAAGAAAATAGTATCTCGCTTGTTTATTTACAGCTTTCTTGTTTTTAATTTTATTTTAAGGATAAATCTTTCTTTATTTTACTTTAAAGTATGAGTAGGAAACTTCTTTCTGCTGGGGTGAAAGGTAAAGCTTTTATTATTATAATTTAGGTTAATCTCCCTTAATTATAATATATATAAACTATCTTAAAACCTGACTTAATGGGATATCGCATTTATAGTCGGTTGGATTTAATTAAATTAATTTTAAACCTGACTTAATGGGATACCGCCTCTATGATCGGTTGGAATTAATTAAAAATCCGACTTAATCAGGATACCGCCTATATGGTTGGTTGGTAATATAATACAGATTTATATATTATAATAAGAGAGATTTCTAAATAAGAAGTAATAAAAGTGGATCCCCTAACCCCATCATTTTATTTTATTGTTATATTTTACCTTTGTAATTTTCAAGTTTGTTTTATATTGTTTTATGTTGTTTTATTTATTTCTTAATAATCCTAGATATGTGTTGTAACTAAATACCGTATCTATGGTTGTGATGAATTCCAATATCACTGATTTATAAGTTGGTTATTTTATGCCTTGGGTAATATATTGGTTTATTTATTGAGTCTTAATCTTAATGCTTCTTGTTAACTGGCCATTAATAAGATTGATTTGGTAAACTTAAAATGAACTTGGAAAAGGGATTTTAGATTTCAGCCTTAGACTCAATAGCTCACGATCTCACCTTAGGGTAAATTTCACTTAAGGTAGATTTCCTTACATGATAGAAATATATCTGTCAGGCGGGGGTAGCCATAATTGGAACTTAAACTTAATGAATTGAGAGTTTCTTAATTAACATAAGAATATAGTTAATTGGGTTACTTTGGGTGTTTGCATCTGACCATCGGAAGAGGCTTTTGCATAACTTCGTGTTCTAGGTTAATAAACCGATATATTGCATAAACATGAGATAATCACTTCATCTTTAAAAGATATTGGAAGGATTCACAACCCTAGATAGCTTTATAATATTGATTTTTCCTTTAATTTACTTTCACACTGTTTTATTTACTTGTTTTAGATAAAAATCATCATCCAACCAACAATCAAATTAATTAGATACTTGTAGACATTTAGCTTCATAAATTGATAGCATAGGTATTAAGTTCTCGTGGGATCGATACATTTTATACTACTTGAGAGATATGTGCGCTTCCGTTACGTCGCGACACGTGAAATTACAATTTTACCCTTTGTCCATTTTTCACTGTTTCGGCTCTGATTTGATTCCAGCGAGTCTTGAAATCTTATTTATCTACAAAATACATAAAACACATCAAAATATTCACAAAACTCAAGAAAATATACAAAATTTTAAGTAAAATGGGCGATAAATATTGATATATTGTCCGTTTATCACACCCCAAAACCTAACATTTTGCTAGTCCTCGAGCAAAACAATAAAATAAAATACAATAAACAACTTTAAAATAAAATTAAACTAAACCACTTTCATAGGGATCACGGTTGCATTTAGCGTATGCAACAAGCCTTTAAACCCCTATGTGTCCGTAGTGGACGAGTTATAGTCTCGTGAGGGCTTACAGAGATGATACCCACAAATGTCAATCAAATGTAAAATCAAACGCACAAAACAAATTAGTGACTAAGAAAATGAAACTCTTATCCAAGTTAATATTGGTTTTCTTTCTTTCTAAATCACCAAATAAGTAAATTCTTCGATTATTTTTACCATTCTCCATATACACAATCAACAAGGTACTAATCAAATCATTGTGCCCATAATATGCATAAGTGTAGTTGAAAAGAGAGTAATATTTTTGTCCTAAAGTTATATAAGAATTCACATCTTTTTGGCAATAAAATATTTTGTTATTTTTTTCTAACATCTTTAATCCATGTAGCGAGCTTTGGGCCAGTGACTCCCAAACCAGTTGGCTTTAGGGCATTAGGTGTTAAGACATCCCTACAGACTTAATTACTCGGATCTCAAATGTTTAAAGGTGTTGGGGTTGGTGCTCAGAGTGGCAATTCCCGGTTGTATTTCTTTGAGAATAATTCTGTAAAACGTTATTATTATTATGAATAATATATGCAGTTTCTATAATATTATATATATATATATATATCTTTTAATATGGTAAAGACGTAATGACCTTAGAATGACTAGTCATAATGCTGTTGCAAAAGAGTCGCAACTGACATTGAGTTGTATCATGACGTTGTCATTCTCATACAGTTCCTGGTCAAGGTTTACACTACTTGGTCAGTAATCTAAACCCGTTGAGACCGGTACATGTCGTATACTGGAATATATGATTCCAATGGTTTCTTAATGAACCATCAGTCTTGGAGACTCGTATAGACATGTAGGTGTTTATAGCAGATAAACATTGAATGACTCACCGAAGATTCTTAATGGATGGTACACCAACGTCAATAAGAATCTTTTCAGGTAGAGTAGCATTTGTGATTCTTAGACTTGAGATGCCACTGTGGGCACATGAGACATCTTCTACACTTAGATGGCAGTCACGTCACCGATCTATTAAGATCAGACCTCCGCATGTTTGTTGGGTGTAGATAGATCCTCAGGGTGTCATGTGTGTATCGAGATAGGATCCGTCAGTTCTGTGTACAGAGCATAGGTAGTCCATATATGATTAGCAATCAGATAAAAACCATGGGCCCGTGGTGCATTTTAGAAGTCAATTCTAAATGTTCTTTTTTAGATTGCTAATAGAGACGTCGACGAGATAGTCCCTATAGAGATTTGACGTTTACATCTATATCTCTGGGATATATCCGGATTCCTGTGACGGAGGAATTATACATATGTCATGACCTCGACCTGTATGATTCAGCGAGTTTATCTGTGGTCGTCATAATTTACGGGTGGGTAAATTATGGACACGAAATTGGATTTCGTGACGGATATGCCTGAATCTAGAGAGTCTCACTAATGAAATATACTCGTAGAGCACTAGGGTAACAATTATAAATAATATTGATTATTTATATGTCGTTTAAAGGTTAAACGCAAATTACATGTGAAGGGACCCAATAGTCATTTCTTAATTTTTGTGTATTTGCATTTAATGATAGATTTTATCAAATGCACATGAATTAATTATCAAATTGAGATATTTGACTTATATCATAATTATATATGTATTTGAATATTTAATGTAAATATAATACATATATTTAATATATTTATATTTAAATAATTATTTAATTATTTAATTGTAAAATAATTAAATTGATTAAAAATATAAATATCCTAAGTTGTGATATTTTGTTTAATGGCTTGAGATGCCTTTGTTGACTTATTTGAAAATCATTAAAGTTGTAATGATGAAACAAAAGAAGTTGATAAAGCTTTAATTAATGAAGCAAATTGAAAATATCATGATATTTTCTTATACCACAAATTCGGCCAAGGCCTAATGGGAGGGGTATAAATTGTTTGTTTTATTTTTTAGGGTTTCATAAGTTTCAAATACACAAAACAAAACACAAAAGAAGTAGAGACCAAAGGTTGAAGGAAAAAGGAAGAACACTTGGAAAAACTTGATTTTAGTAAGTATTTCTTCAAAACCTTCAACATGAAAATTGTTTCTATCAAGCTTAGCATCATTTTGTGTTGCTTTGATGATCTTTCTACTCTTATAGTTTGTGTTTATTTGGTTGAGAACTTGTATGAAAGATTGATTCATGTAAGTGAGCTTTAAATGGTTTAAAAGCTTACTTTTGATTCTTTAAAAATCAAAGTTGCCATTCTAGAGTTAGTAAGCCACTCTTTGGTGACCTAGAATTGTTCTAGAATTATTTCAAAGTGGTGAGGCTTGTTTGGTGAAGTATTGAATGGATTAAAGTGTTGGATTTTGTTAATTTGGTGAAATTGGACAATTTGGTAAAATTGAAAAATTAGGGTTCATAACTCACTCCAAATTTGGGGATTTTCATATATGTGATGTATTATGGTATGAATATGATGCATGTAAATTTTTGGGTTGATTGGATTTGATCTTGGCATGTTTTGAACAAAAGGGACCAAAATATAATTACTTGAAAGTTTTGGGTAGTCACAGCAATTTTAGAAAATTTGGGGATTTGTGTGAAATCTGATTTTGATGCATTAGATGTGTTGGAAAACATTTTAGAAATGATTTAGAATCATCCAAAATTATATTAGATAATTTTTGGGCTAAAATAATCAATTTACAAAGTTTTGGGGCAATTCGGTAATTACCAAGAGATTTGATCTCTTGTATAATTTTTCAGAATTTGATAATTGGATAATTAAATAAATAAGTTTATTTGATTAATCCGAGAAAAATTTTTGAAAAAAGAAAATTTTGATTTTCCCCTATTCCGCTGCGTTACCGGATTTCCGCCATAAAACCCCTTCAAAAAGTTCTACCATTTGACGCGAATAATCTCTGCTTACTAAGGCAAGACTTCCGATTACTAAGTAGAAACTTTATTATTATTAACTCAAGCTTTTACCGTTTGACGCGAACAATCTCTTGTTACTGAGGCAAGACGCCTGGTTACTAAGTAAAAACATGGTTAATTATTTATATACACATTTTTTTTTTAATTTCATCGCTTTCAGATGCTTCCTCCAATAAACTAGAGCACTGAATATTACAAACTTTTTACTTACAACTCATGACCGTATGTTACCATACATGTTGATAATACCTGTCAACTGAGCATATGAAGATCTAATTTAGTCAGTATTATAGAGAATTCACAAATTTAAATAATTAAAAAGGAAATAAACAAAAATTAACTTGTTACGAAATAGGTTTAGATACGTCTCAGGAGTGAAAATTCCTTACACAGCTATCTCAAAACCCAATTTCCACCTGGTTAGTCAAATTAAAAACATAACACATTTTTAAAAAAAAAAAATTTATTTTTTTGACTAAAAACCAAGCAAAAACAACACTCGAAAAAAATAAAAACTAGATACTAGTCAACTATTCCCCTCCCCCAAACCTAATTGAGACATTGTCCCCACTGTCTAAAAAGAAGAAGAAGAGTTTAGAAAATAGTACCTGGTTAGCATGGAATTCTACATCTAAAAAGACAAATAAAGGTTCAGATCCATATTTATCCTACGTTTCTTACCACGATCATTATCGGACCAGTTTATCTTGGAAATGATAGAGTCAATTTTTGGTTCAAAGGCTAAAAGTTGGTCAATTAAATCATGGGCTGTTCTGACAGTGAAGATGATATCTTTTACAGGTTTTGAAAGGAACCCATTTCTCCGGGCATCATCAATAAACACACAAAGAAATTCATAAAATCCATCAACGTTAAACAGTCCAATTGGTTTCTGGTGTATGTTCAAGTTCGCCCAAGATAGCACTGTAAACGTTTACTCCATTGTGCCCAAGCTACCTGGCAAAACAATAAAAGCATCAGCACAGTTAATCATTTCAACAAATCGTTCAGACATACCTGACACGATGCATTCATCTCCGTTTGATGGTCCTATAAGATTCGCCTCTGCCAAAGGATTTGGGTTGATTCCCAAAACTTGACTATCTCATTCCTGTACAGCCCTTGAAACGTACACCATTAGTCCAAGATTGCCACCGCCATATACTAAGTGCATATTCCTCTCATCCATGACTCTACCCAATTCATGTGCTGCCTCAGCGAATTCTTGTTTAGAACCAGAGCTAGTATCACAAAACACACAGATGTTTACAACTCGTCTTCTTAAAGTTGCTTCCATTTTTTTTTAATATTTCTTTCTCAAATCTGGATGTCTACAATAGTGCAATGACGAGCTGAATTTATAGAACATGAAAAAGGTGAGTAATAATAGCAATATTACCTGCCAGATGACAAATATTAGCTAAACAGTAAAATAAATCATGAAAGTCAAAAAGTCTTGATCCTGTCGGAGAAAATAAAAGAAAATAACAAAATAAATCATAATTATTAGTTAAAGACAAAGAGATAATAATATGTACAGTTAGTAATGGCTTGAATGACATCTATGCGTCAGGGAAAAGCTTCCCATCAGATTTTCTTATAAATTGGCAAACATGGTCTTTTAAAGTTAGATTCCCGAGACTTAATTATTGTCTTTCTTTTCGAAACTGTGCATGTAACATGCGAATTGCGTGATACACATATCTACTGGGATGCGTCTCAAGAGTCAAAGATATGTCATCTAAAGACTCATTACTCATGTCATCCCTAATGAATTTAATTTTATCTTTGCGGTTATGAGACACCATTCCTAAATAACAACAACAAGTATTACATGTCATGTTGGGATTTATGTCCTAAAGCTTCATGTATTGTAAACGGAATTGATTATTGTAATAACAATAAATGCATTTTTCATTTTATAAAAATGGTTTGATTTATATCGCATATTTTCCAATTGTCTTGTTTACCTTGATTACTATTGTACCTTCAAACTTAGTTTATGTTTGATACACAAGAGGATTTAATTATGAAGTTAGTAATCTAAATAGTCCATATAGAGCAAACAAAGAGGGTACTTTATTTTTGGTTTATCTATAGCTCGGTCAATTCCATACTTGTATGGCGACCTTGATCCGGTATCATTCATATAGTGACATGGGAATGAAGGCACCTTGTATGATAAGATCATATAGGACTTGACTCAGATAAATATGAATTTCTTTTAATATCCGTTAACCGAAGAAATTTATTTTATCTAATAGATGGTCATATATGAATTCGAACTTAATCTTGAGTGTACTACGAACTCCTGCATGACAGGCTATGTCCTTTGATTTACTATAGTGAGGTTGGTGTTGCATTCTCGGCCAATAACTATGTATTTTGGGGATATGGTTTGGTGTGTAGCTAAGAACTTTTTACATAGATAAGGAATTCACTCCTTCTTACGAGAAGCAGAAGAATATCTTTTTTAAGAGTTGATTCAGGACTTGAATAATTTGAGTGCTCAACTTTTCTATTACGAATAGAAAGTTTTATATTCCTAATTGTTATGAATTAATTGTTCATTATAGAATCAATAGTGTTTAAGAGAGAAAATATTTATAGGGGTTTAACGGACTTATGACCCGGCTCTGTTTGTAAGATATTCGTGAAGGGCTATATCTATATGTAAAGACTATATCGATGGACACCGAAGTTGTTCGGTTTTATTTTATCCATCTACGGTAACGGGAGTTCAACTTCGAGTTCTTAGTGGAATAACGCGGAGTTAATAATTCGTAATATTTGATTAAAGAGTTTAATTAATATTTCGGAATTATTGGAGCTCGGAACCATAGGTCCATTTGGTCCCCGTGCTAGCTCGATTAACTGTAGCAAACCTAATATAATTAGATTGTCTAATTATATGCTCACTTTATATTTATATATTATTAATGAGATTAATAATATTTATTGTCACTAATTGAAAACTATGTTAAATTAGTTTAACTTAATGTTTTCTAGAATTCTTTGATTATGAGATAATCAAGTCTTGATTATGAAATAATCAAGTTAGTAATAATTATGAGATAATTACTACAACATGATTGAAGGTAAATAAATCATTATTAATATATTGATTTTTATTTACCATTGGAGACAAAGCCATATGGCTTACCATGTCATCCAAGCAATTATGTCTATTAGGTGGCTTGGATACACCTAATAGTTTTGTCATTAGCTAATGCATTTTATGCTTTGGTATGGCCTCCACATTTATGTGTTTGCCATTCAAAGAAAATATTGAATTCTTAATGACAAAGCCATTGTCTTTAGCTTAACATTTCTTATACTTTGGTATGGCATTCACATTTTTGTGTTGGCCATTGCAAGAAAGCATTAGATGCTTAATGACAAGGTTAGTTGGCTTGTGTAAGAGATTATAATCTCTACCATTTCTCTCACTTCCTAAGGTTAAATTTTTTGCAAACATTCACATAATTGTTGTGAGAAAGATTTGAGAGAAAATAGAGAGAGTTCAAACATTCACAAATGATGTGAGAGTGTTTGAAATTCCTAAAGCCAAACACCAATTGTGACATCTTTATTCTCTAAATCGTTTAGAGTTTAATCTTTGTGAGTGAAGCCCACACTTCGGTTTGTTGGTTTCGAGTCATAGTTCGGAAGATCGAGTGGTTGATCCAAGTGTTAGATTCATGAGATGAATGGTTTTAATGTTCATGTGATGAATGTTTTCTTTTGATTAATGTGATGAATGTAATCGTTATTTTTTCCGGCTCTTGTTTTTAGCATTGGAAATGTAAGACCATAATGTCATATTCTTTCAAGTGTTGTAAGTTCATCTCCTTTGTAAGAAGTTCATTATGTAACCCTATTTGTAACTTGGAGGAGCTGATGCAGCGAAGGACTTTTGACAAAGAAATACCGCAAAGAACTCAACAACATTCCATGGAACAAGATTTGAAGACCAAGGGATACATTGGATTTATTGTACTAATTAGATTAGTATAGAAAAATAAGAGTCCGGTCAACGTAATTTGCAATGTGTTTGATTTTACAAATTCCTGCCCCTAGAAATTTGCGCGTCGCGACGCGACCAACAAATGCAAACGGAGGCTACTGCCTCATTTGTTTCGCGACGGAAGTCCCTTTGCATTGCGACGCAATCTGAACTAAAGTTATTTTTTTTTATTTCTGGTCTTCTGGGCGTCGGGACGCCCACCAGTGCGCGTCGCGACGCCCAGACCTAGAATTTATGTATGTTTTAAATTATTTATTAACATGTCATATAGCTTAGGGTGCCTACTCTTGCATTTTCAACTGCTATAATATGTAGATATGCATGATATTCTAGTCATAAAATTTGATTTTATGTAATTTAAAAGTTAAATAAGAATATGAGATGCATGCAAACAGATTAATACAATTAATTGGTTTAAAGGTTAAAAAATTGTGAATTCAAGTTTTAGAAACAAATGGACCTTATGAGTACATTATTTTCCTTGGTATATCGGATGGAAACCCGGACGTAAATTCCATGGCTGGTTCCGAATGAACGGTAATATGGTATGCACTCGGGATACAATATCACGTACCTTTGGAATAAAAAATGTGCTTTTATCGATTAAATGGTTTAATGACATTTGGTCCGTTCGTTGAATTCTAAATTTTAAAACCTACAAGTGGACTAATAATTTAAGAGTTAAAATTGATTAGATCACTATAACAACTTGATTAAATTAGTTTAATTAAGTTAATTGGTTAGTAGAGACTAATCGGGATTAATGAATAAAATTTTAAGAGTTAAAATTGGTTAGATCACAAAATTATCAACTAGTATTAATAAGGTTATGACTTTAGCCGAGCATAATCTAAGATTAATAAAATACTATTGAGATAGAAACCTTACGCTTCAAAATAGTGAGTGGGAGAAGGGTATACCATAATATATCCCACGAACTCCATTGTTATCCAAAAACGTGAGATTCAATAGGCGCCTCGAGACGGCTTTGCTTTCGTCCCCCTATGGATGATGTCCTTTTGGGTCAATATCAGGTTTGGATTCCGAAAGGATAGAGACTCTAGATGTATCTGATGATTTGACCAACCATACGGCGTCACTTAACTAGTTAAGTCCAAGGGTTTCGAAATAATGGGTCACACTCACAAAGGAATGATTAAGTTGTTAATCAAAGCTTCCTTGATCAAAATAACGGTAGTTGATTAATATAGGAATAAGAGTTATTTCAGATATATTAATCAATTAAGAATATCTCAGTCTATCGTGCGAACACTTGACCTACCCTACGGCGGCACTTATTTATGGGATGATAGATAACCGCGGCATAATAATGCTTTTAGGTTTCTAATTCATTATACATTTATCATGCATCATGTTTAATTTTATGCCTAAATGTTTGAAAATTTTAATATACGACGAATGAATGAATGCGCGTTTATTATTTTTTCAGCCATGGCATCTGCAATAATCTCTATCCTCAAACAACAAGAAAAATTAACCATGGATAATTATGTTAAATGGAAAAGTTACATGAATGCTATCTTGGTCTGCGAAGACCTTAAATTTGTCCTAATGGAGGAATGTCCTCCTGAGCCAGCATAAAATGCTGGCAGAGCTGAACGTAATGCCTATAATAATTGGATTAAAGCTGATGAGAAAGCCCATTGCTATTTGATAGCATCCATGTGTGAGGTTCTTGCTGTATAGTATGAGCATATGGCGACAGAATCAATGATTATGCAGTCATTACAGAACAAGTTTGGGCAACCTTTAGACCGACAACAACATTAGGCAATAGTCTCTGTATTGACTGCTAGAATGAAGGAAGGCACATAAGTCCGAGACCATATGTTAATGATGATGTCTCATCTTAATACGGCTGAAACCCATGGTGCACGTATCAATGTGCAAAGCCAGGTGACAATGATCTGTTAGTGTTCCTAGAACATGCCAAGGATCTAATAAGCAAGAAAATGTGTTCATAAATTCATTATAAGTTGCGGAATCACTTACATTGAATGGATTTGAGCTTTTAAATTTTTTTAGAAGAAGATCTCCAAGATGCTTCCTTTGTTGATTCCAAGCTTTGAGTTGGGAATGAAGATCTCCAAGAATCCAACCTTTGTGTTGATTCCATGCTTTGAGTTGTTTCCCTATCACCTTTGTTGATTCCTTGAAGTGCTAGCTAACTTGATTTTTCCACAAAATCAAAGAGAGAAGGAAGACAAGTTCACGCCCACATGAAGAGTATTAGGGTTTTTGTTTGTTCCAAGTGTGTTTCCAAATGAGAAAGAGAGATGCCTTTTGGTAAAAAACCAATTTATCCTTTTCACCTAAACAAGGTGGTTGGGTAAATGGTTTCACCAAAACCATTCCAAGGTGGTTGGAAAGTAGATGGTTTGGCATAAATGCCAACCACTCTCCCAACTACCACATTTAAAGTGGGCCCCACATTTGAATTCAAAATTCAAATGGATTCCACGAATGTTTGCCGCGGCTCGGATTCGTTTAATCCGATTAAATGAATTCTCATCACTAAATAATTAAATCTAATTTAATTAAATAACGATGCCTCGCAAATATATTACGAACGTCGTTAATGAATTAATTCTAAATTAATTCGTTCGTTCGTATTAAAGTCCGACTTTAATTTCGTAATGAAATCCAATTCATATTAATATATCCGATATATTAATTTTAGCCCATACGAATAAATTAAATAGAAAAATCAAATTTAACTATTAAATTTATTTTACCGATTAATTCCAAATTAATCGCGTTCTCTCTCTTAATTAATCCCAGATTAATTTTCTCTCTCTTAATTAATCCCAGATTATTTCTAATCGAGTCAATTGTAATCGTTGAATCTTTGGGAAGCGACCCAAGAGATCTCTGGATATGTTGGCAGTAAATCCGGTTATCAGACTATCCGATAAAGTGAGTACCTCGTACCACGTGCTTACCGATTTACAAGACATGGTTGGCTTCTAGCAAAGCACTGTGCCTACCCAATTCTCCAGAAATATTCTTACTGGAATATATAATCTATGTCAGGGGTAGTATACGTAGTATTGCGTATAGCGATCCAGTATCGGATGTCACGTGCAAGGCCTAAGGCTGTAATAGTGTCTGCCCCGTACGAAGCACATATCGGATATCAAGCAACTAGTCTCTTTGAATCGGATAACCATGACTTTGTCATATTATCCCGATGGTTGCAACACAATAGAGAACTAGTTCTGAATCCCTACGTGATCACCATCTCCATATGTATGAAGTGGTACTTCCGTCTTGACATCACATCCAATACACTACGATTCTCAATAAACCCAATAGAGGCGTACACAGAACCTGTTAAAGCCCTGGACGACCAAAACCAAAGTTTACTAATTGTCGCAAGTACTAGCGATGCAAGTCTCAGGTTAAGACCAAATACACCTACCCTGAAGCGGATTCCCATAGACACATATACATACTACCAATGGATTCCGCGGGGTTTATCCAGAGCGAAGCTATTTTTCGTACCATCGGTAAAACACAACCTCATATCGCACTTGCATAAGTATCCAATACTTAAATAAATGAGAACTTTGCCGTTATGCCCTCATAACGCGCACAAGTGCAATACTAGTCTATTCCGCATTATCGATGTCCAGTCTCGATAATACTACGACTATGGATATTTAATGATTAAACCTTTATGGATTGATACTGTCTCATATCATCTCAATCCGGAACTAATCATAAGGACTTTTACCATTTATATATCAAAGTAAATAAATTACAAAACGGTAAAAGGCAATTTCATTACAACATAGTTAATTTTGTACAAAAAACACAATGTCTTTTACAAACAGTGACGCTATGGGTCATAATTGTCTAAAAATCTCCCACTTGGCCTATAGCCAGTCACTCAAGCATCTAATACCTGAACTATGTATATGTCTCTCAAACTTTTGCTGTGAAATAGCTTTCGTCAGCGGATCTGCAATGTTGTCATCTGATGCGACCTTCTCGATCTTCACATCGCCATGATGTATGATCTCACGAATCAGATGGAAACGTCGAAGAACTTGCTTGGATCCTTGATGAGATCGTGGTTCCTTAGCCTGCGCTATAGCCCCGTTATTGTCACAATATAATAGAACGGGCTCAGCTGCTAACGGGACTACTCCTAATCCAATTAGGAATTTACGAATACAAACTGCCTCTTTTGCTGCTTCAGCTGCAGCGATATACTCCGCTTCTGTTGTTGAATCGGCAACAGTCTCTTGCTTGGAAGATTTCCAGCTTACTGCTCCGTTGTTCAAACAAAATATGTACCCAGATTGCGACTTAGAGTCGTCTTTATCGGTTTGGAAACTTGCATCGGTATACCCAGTTACCTCAAGTTCTCCATCTCCATAAACTTAGAAAGCATCCTTAGTTCATCTAAGATACTTAAGGATGTTCTTAACCGCCATCCAGTGACCATCACCTGGATCGGCCTGATAGCGACTACACATGCTCAAAGCATACGAGACATCAGGTTGCGTACATATCATGGCATACATAATCGATCCGACTACCGAGGCGAACAGTATCTGACTCATGCTGTTTCTCTCATCTTGAGTTTTAGGACACATGTCCTTAGATAGAGTGATGCCATATGACACTGGTATCAGTCCCCTCTTGGACTGATCCATGTTGAATCTTTTCAACACTTTGTCAATGTACGTGCTCTGGGAGAGTCCAAGCAGCTTTCTAGATCTATCCCGGTAGATCTTTATTCCTAGAATATAGGCTGCTTCTCCCAGATCTTTCATGGAGAATTTTAATGAAAGCCAAGCCTTCACCGATGTTAACATGGGAATGTCATTGCCCATAAGCAATACATCATCAACATAAAGGACAATAAAAGTCAGTGCTCTCCCACTAACCTTCTTATATACATAAGGATCATATTCATTTTGAATGAAATCATATTATTTTATGATCTCATCAAAACGTTGGTTCCATAACCACGATGCTTGCTTCAGTCCATAAATGGACCGATTTAACTTACAAACCTTGTTTGAAAGTCTCGGCACGATAAAACCGTCAGGTTGTTGCATATAAACATCCTCCAAAAAGTTTCCGTTAAGGAAAACGGTTTTAACGTCCATCTTCCATATCTCGTAATCGAAATATGCAGCAATAGCAAGCATTATCCGAATGGATTTAATCATGGCAACGGGTGAGAAAGTTTCGTCATAATCGACACCATGTCGTTGACGATACCCCTTCGCTACAAGCCTAGCTTTGTATGTTTGTACATTGCCATCCATGTCGGTCTCTTCTTGAAGACCCATTTATATCCAATAGGCTTTACGCCTTCTGGTGCATCAACCAGTGTCCAAACCTGATTGGTGTACATGGAATCCATTTCGGACTATCTATGGCCTCCATTCATAAAGCGGAATCGATATCTTGTATCGCTTCATCATACGTAGCCGGTTCGTTATCCTCAATGAGATTAATATCTACATGAGGGAGATCAGAAACACATACCTCTCAGGTTTTTTCCTGACTCTCTCTGACCTACGCGGTCCTTGTGTAATAGAAGATTGTGGTACAGTCTCATCCCGGATGGACTGTTCTTGTTCCGTTGAGGATTCTCTTCCAGGAACAGTATCACTCCGATTTTCATCGAGTTCTACCTTCCTCCCACTAACGACTGCATTTAGGAATTCCTTCTCAAGGAAATCCGCATATAGAGAAACAAATACTTTGTTCTCTCGTGGGTGATAGAAGTTATATCCTTTGGTTTTCCTAGGATATCCTACGAATAGGCATTTATCCGATTTGGGTTCAGTTTGGTACCTTCCAAACGTTTGACGTAGCCCAGCATCCCCAAATCTTCATGAAGAGAAACCCGGTTTCTTTCCTGTCCATATCTCATACGGAGTCGTTGTACAAACTTTGACGGAACCTATTCAAAATAAGAATTGCACTGTTTAATGGCTATCCCCAGAAGGAAATAGGTAGCTCAGTGACCGGCGTAAACACACACGTATAACGCAAGCGCACGTATCGTTCAAGTAGTATAAAAATATCGATCCCACGAGGACTTAATTCCTACTATTGTTATTAATTGTTGAATCTATTTAATTACAAATATCTAATTAAATGGAGATGAGAGAGATTGTTTGATTGATTGGTTGATTTGGCGTTGCTAAATAAATAAATAAATAAAAAGACAAAAAAAATACTAAGGAAAATAAAAGACTCAAAGATCTAGGGTTGTGAATATTCTAATATCATTTAAAAGATGAAGTAGTTAAACCATGGTTGGGTAAATTATTGAATTATTAATCTGGAACACTAAATTATGTAAAAGCCTCTTCCGAATGATCATTTACAAATACCTAGTATAATCCAATTGAACCATATGTCTATGTCAATTAAATTACCTAGATTCATTAAGATTGAGTTCCAATTATGACTACCCCCGCCCGACAGGTATATTCCTATCCTGTAAGGAAATCTATTAAAGGGTTATCTATCCTTAAGGAAGATCGTGGGTTGTTGAGACTAAGGTCTTAAACTTAAAATCCCTATGTCTAGTTCATTTTAAGTTTACCTAATCAATTTTATTAGTGATCGGTTAATAAAAAGCATTAAGATTATGACTCAACAAATAACTCTTTTAATTACCCCAACTATAATCTAACCCTTTTTTAATACGGTGATATTAGAAATCATCACAACCCCTAAATAACTAACACATAACTAGGACTAGTAAAACAAAGATAAAAATTACTAAAAAGTAAATGCAGAAAAATAAATAAAATGCTAAGGAAAAGGAATTAACTTCTACTAAATACTAATTAGAAATCTCCCATAAAATATAATATATACTTGTGATAATTTTATCAACCAGCCATAAAGGCGGTAATATTTGTTATTAAACCAGCCATAAAGGCGGAACAAAATAACCAGCCATAAAGGCGGAATAATTATTTAATAACCAACCGACCAATCTGGCGGTATCTTTATTAAGTCCGGTTATAAATAGTTTATATATTATATTTTAGGGAGATAATCTAAATAGCAATAGTAAAAGAATTACCTTTTTACCTTAGCGGTGAAAAGTTACCTACACATAGTAAATAGTAAAAACTGTAAGAAGTAAGAAAGTAAAATTACTATTACTATTAAAAGTAATTAAAAATATTTACAAAAACTTAAACTAAAATATTCTAGAGAGAGAAGCTCTCAATTTAGAACTAAAAAAAAGAGAGAAAGGTGTACTGAAAATGAAATTTCGAGTTCTATTTATAGGCTCAGATAAGCTCTCCAGCGTCGCGCGCCCAAATTGCACTAGCGTCGCGACGCTGGGTACAGTAGGACACGTGTCACGCACTGGTTGGTCGGCTCAGAATCTTATCCGATGACGTGGCACTGTTCATGACGTCATTGCTTACGTCACGATGACGTGTCAACTGTTCATGACGTCATTGCTTGCGTCACTCTGATGATGTGGAAGGCGACGTGGCGACACGTGGGGCGGTGGCCGTCAGACGAATGAGAGGTTGACACGTGTCGCTCTGTGATTGGCTGATGCTGACGTGGCATGTTGACTCGGTTGACTTGCTGACGTGGCTGCTGATTGGACGATGATGTGGCGACACGTAGGATGACACGTGGGGCGGTGGCCGTCCAAGCAATGAGATTTCGACACGTGGCACGGCGCATTTTAGCATCTCCGTTGTGATGGTGACACGTGGCACGGCGCACGTTAGCAAAGTCAACTTTTCTCAGATTCTGATTTTGTGGACCCGGCGCATGTTAGCAGATTCGGCGCACACTGGGCGTCGCGACGCTGAAGGTCTGGGCGGCGCGACGCTGAAATGACGATTTTGCCCTTTTTGTCCAATTTTGTCCATTTTGCCCCAAATTACTTCCAGAATGTCCTGAAACTTTATTTATCTGCAAAATAACACAAAACACATCAAAACGTTCATAAAACTCAAGAAACTATACAAAATATTAGGTTAAATGAGTGGGAAATAGTGATAGAAATACCACTCATCACACCCCCAAACCTAACATTTTGCTAGTCCTCGAGCAAAATACAGAATAAAATAACATAAAAATAAAATTTCACTAAGCCATTTTCGTAGGGATCACGGTTGCATTTAGCGTATGCAACAAGCCTTTAAACCCCTAGGTGTCCCTAGTGGACGAGTTGTAGTCTCGTGAAGGTTTACAGCAATGATACCCACAAACATTTTATAAAAGTAAAAAGGTAGTGAAATTAATGCACACAAAAGCAAAAAAAACAAGCGAAAAGAGAATAAAGATGTTAGTGACTAATCAGGTGAAATTTCTAATCCAAGTTACTAGATGTTTTGTTTCATTCTAAATTACTAAATAAGTAAATTCTCCGATTATTTTTACCATTCTTCATATACACAGCCAACAAAATATTAAACAACTCATTTTTGCCCACAACAGTTATAAGTGCAGTTGATAAGAGAGTAATATTTTTGTCCTAAAGTTCTATCAGATTTCACACCTTTTTGTAGCAATGGAATAATTTTTCTGATTTTTCTGATTTTTTCTTTGATTTTCTGATTTTCTATTTTTTTTTATTTATATACAATATCTTCCGTCTATGTAGCGAGCTTTGGGTCGGTGACTCCCAAACCAGTTGGCTTTAGGGCATCAGGTGTTAAGACACCCCTAAGGACTTAATTACTCAGACTTCAGATATATATACATATATATAAAATTTCATCATTTTTGATCCATGTAACGAGTTTTGGGCCAATGACTCCCAAACCAGTTGGTTTTAGGGCACTAGGTATTAAAATACCCTTACAGACTTAATAACTCGGATCTCAGATGTATTTTTTTTTTTTTTTTTTTTTTTTTTTTTTTTTTCCATCACTAATTATAGATGCTTCTTCCAATTAAACTAGAGCACGGAATATTACAAACTTTTCAATTACAGCTCATGTCCGTATGTTACTATGTATGTTGATAATATCTGCTAACTAAGTATATGAAGATTCATTTTAGTCAGTTTTATGGAGAATTTACAAATTTAATAATTCAAAAGTGAATAAACAAAAATTAACTTTTTCGAAATAAATGGTTTGAAATACGTCTCAAGAGTGGAAACTCCTTACACAGCTATTTCTTACCAATTTCATCTTTTTAGTCAACATAACAACCACATATTTCTACTAGTCATAAAACTTTAATTTACATGTTTTTAGAAGTTTAATCAAAGGCTCAGTTTATGGTGTGTGACTAACTGTCGAATGGACTTCCCGTTGTAGATTCCCCAGAGGGAAGGTGGAGCGAGGCTCACTTAAGTACCCTAGCCCCTTAGGCTCTTATCGCTTGTTGTCAGGAATAAACAACGAGTCCTCCAAACTAGTCTGTCACAACACACTACAAGTGAATGATTATCTAGGTGCCTCCACAGCTTTTCCTTATAAAAAGGTAGTGAGTGAAGGAAGACACCAAACCATCACCTAGCTTTAAATATGCCCTTTGTTTTTATTAATTTTTTAATTTTTTTGTATTTTTCGAAAAATTTTGGACTAAAAATAAAAACACAATACAAACAAGTACTATTAACTATACCTCACCCCCAAACCTAAATGAGACATTGTCCCCAATGTCTTAAACAATAGAAGAAGAGTTTAGAAGATAGTACCTGGTTAGCTGAAATTCTACAGGAAATTAAAGGTTAAGATCCAGATTAATTCGACGCTTCTTACCACGATCATCCTCGGACCATTTTATCTTTGAAATGATAGGGTCAACTTGTGGTTCAAAGGCTACGAGTTGATCAATTAGATCCGGTGCAGTTCTGGCAGTAAAGAGGAGTTCTTTCATAGGTTTGACACGAACCCATTTCTTCGAGCATCATCAAGAAACACACAAAGAAAATCATAAAACCCATCAACGTTGAGCAGTCCAAGCGGTTTCTGGTGTATGTTCAGGTTCGCCCAAGATAGTACTATAAAAATTAAACCTCCAATGTCCAAGCCACCTGGCAAAGCAATAAAAGCATCAGAACGGTTAATCATTTCTACCAGTCGTTCAGACATACCTGGCACGATCAGTTCCTCTCCGTTTGATGATCCAATAAGATTCGCCTCTGCCAAGGGTTTTGGGACGATTCCCAAAACATGACTGCCTCCTTCCTGTACGGCCTTTGAAACGATCCCCATAGTCCAAGATTTCCTCCGCCATATATTAAATGCATATTCCTTGCTGCTAAGACTCGACCCAATTCCTGTGCTGCCTCTATGTATTGTGGTTTAGTACCAACAGTACTACCGCAAAACACACAGATGTTCTCAACTCGTCTTCTTGAAGTGGCTTCCATTTTTTTTTTACTAGGATGCCTTCAAAAGTGCAATGACGGGCTGAATTTATAGTACCTGAAAAAGGGTGAGTAATAATAGCACAAGTATCTTCCAGAGGAAGCTTGTTAGCTAAACAACAAAAGAAATCGTGAAAGGTCAAAAAGTCTGGATCCTGTCTACGAAAATAAAGATAATTACAACAGAAAAGCAATCAAAGCAATAATTAAGGCAACGGAATTGTGTATGCAATACGCCACTTGTTTGGTATAAATTCATTAGGATGCGTCTCAGAAATCATTCCTTACTCAGCCATCACAAATGAATTGTTTCTCTCTTTAATTGCCAAACACCATTCCTTCTGTCTTAAAATGCTCCGTTTGTGCTTTTCCCTACAAAAATAACACACAATATTAAAAAGTTCACACAAAATACACAAAATATGAAAACAGAAATTACAACAAATTGCATGGGTTGCCTCCCTGCTAGCGCTAAATTTTTCGTCTTCAGCCAGACGTGACTGAAATCCATCTGTTAAGGAGGTTTCAGTGTCGTTTTGGATGTCCTATCAAAGACAATTCCGTGAGCGTTGCTTTTGAAGGGTCTCTTCCAACGGTAAAGTGGCAAAAAGAATTTTGTCTCATTCAGTGCTCGTGCCACCTTTTTGATCTTTGTTGCTCCATTGGTTCCTGAAAAGAAAGAAAGAAAGTCATGAGGTCTTGTATGGTGCTTGACTTGGAATGGAAATTCCATTCTGTCAAGCTTCTGGGTGATATCTTTGGTTTGTACTCCCCAAAACAGCGATGTTTTTCCTGAATGCTCTGGATCTTTAATAAGGTCAGACATTTGCTCCTCCATTTGCTCTGTTTCTTGCTCCACCTTTTCTTCACAGATGTATTTGAAAATTTCTGCATTCACTCTTCATCTGTCATCTGTGAAATACATGTTTCAAAATTGTTAACCTGAGGATGAAAAGAAATGTCAGATTTTAGGTCTTCATCCTCTGATCTGGTTGAAATGATTGGCTCAGGTAGATCTTCATCAAACATTTGTGCAATGGAATCTCCAAGATCTTCATTTTGAGGATACAGAATTCCATCCTCAATTTTTGATGCATTTGGTACAAACAGCTCAGTTTCATCCTCGTCAGAATCTGAATAATAAAAATCAAATCGAGACTTTGCCGTTCGGGTTCCTGAACTGATACCTCTGGTTCTTGATTCTCCTCAGCCTCCTCTTTTGTTAAGGTGTCATCGTGGATTTCTGGGTTCTCGAAGGCTTCATCAGTGTCATCTGAAACTGATTCTTGAGGTATGATGTTCTGGTTTTCTGTTAATTGTCTGATCTGATCTGTCATTTTCTGTATGGATTCTGAGTTACTCTGAATTTGTGCATCAAATCGAGCTTTTTGTTCTTTGAACATGTGAATCAATTGATCTTCCTCGGATGGTTCTGGTTCTTGATAAGAATCGAAGGAAGATGGTGGATAAGATGGAAAATGTGATGATTCTTCGTACCTTGGTTGATTCCAAAAATTCTGCCACTCTGAAAGGTAAATACATTGATCGCTCGGGTGGTTACCATCACAAATTACACATCTCCCCATTTCATTCTGTTGAGCAAATGTGGTATTGCTTGATTCTGGCATCCAGTGATATTCGTTGGGCTGAACAACAGGCCTCAGAAAACTGGACTGTTGCTCCCAGATTTGGGGTGTATCTTCTTGTAAAGCTTGTAATCTTTCAATCTCCCAGTAATGTTCCATTTTTAATCACCTGAAAACAAAAGAAATAAAAATTACAAAATAAAAGAAAGAAAATTAGATATAAGTAATTTGATAGTTTCAAAATTAACAACTCAAGAAAAATAAGTCCCCGGCAACGGCGCCAAAAACTTGACCGGCGTAAACACACACGTATAACGCAAGCGCACGTATCGTTCAAGTAGTATAAAAATATCGATCCCACGAGGACTTAATTCCTACTATTGTTATTATTGTTGAATCTATTTATTACAAATATCTAATTAAATGGAGATGAGAGAGATTGTTTGATTGATTGGTTGATTGTGGCGTTGCTAAATAAATAAATAAAAAAAGACAAAAAGAAAATACTAAGGAAAATAAAAGACTCAAAGATCTAGGGTTGTGAATTATTCTAATATCATTTAAAAGATGAAGTAGTTAAACCATGGTTGGGTAAATTATTGAATTATTAATCTGGAACACTAAATTATGTAAAAGCCTCTTCCGAATGATCATTTACAAATACCTAGTATAATCCAATTGAACCATATGTCTATGTCAATTAAATTACCTAGATTCATTAAGATTGAGTTCCAATTATGACTACCCCCGCCCGACAGGTATATTCCTATCCTGTAAGGAAATCTATTAAAGGGTTATCTATCCTTAAGGAAGATCGTGGGTTGTTGAGACTAAGGTCTTAAACTTAAAATCCCTATGTCTAGTTCATTTTAAGTTTACCTAATCAATTTTATTAGTGATCGGTTAATAAAAAGCATTAAGATTATGACTCAACAAATAACTCTTTTAATTACCCCAACTATAATCTAACCCTTTTTTAATACGGTGATATTAGAAATCATCACAACCCCTAAATAACTACACATAACTAGGACTAGTAAAACAAAGATAAAAATTACTAAAAAGTAAATGCAGAAAAATAAATAAAATGCTAAGGAAAAGGAATTAACTTCTACTAAATACTAATTAGAAATCTCCCATAAAATATAATATATACTTGTGATAATTTTATCAACCAGCCATAAAGGCGGTAATATTTGTTATTAAACCAGCCATAAAGGCGGAACAAAAATAAACCAGCCAAAAAGGCGGAATAATTATTTAATAACCAACCGACCAATCTGGCGGTATCTTTATTAAGTCCGGTTATAAATAGTTTATATATTATATTTTAGGGAGAATAATCTAAATAGCAATAGTAAAAGAATTACCTTTTTACCTTAGCGGTGAAAAGTTACCTACACATAGTAAAAGTAAAAAACTGTAAGAAGTAAGAAAGTAAAATTACTATTACTATTAAAAGTAATTAAAAATATTTACAAAAACTTAAACTAAAATATTCTAGAGAGAGAAGCTCTCAATTTAGAACTAAAAAAAAGAGAGAAAGGTGTACTGAAATATGAAATTTCGAGTTCTATTTATAGGCTCAGATAAGCCTCCAGCGTCGCGCCGCCCAAATTGCACTAGCGTCGCGACGCTGGGTACAGTAGGACACGTGTCACGCACTGGTTGGTCGGCTCAGAATCTTATCCGATGACGTGGCACTGTTCATGACGTCATTGCTTACGTCACGATGACGTGTCAACTGTTCATGACGTCATTGCTTGCGTCACTCTGATGATGTGGAAGGCGACGTGGCGACACGTGGGGCGGTGGCCGTCAGACGAATGAGAGGTTGACACGTGTCGCTCTGTGATTGGCTGATGCTGACGTGGCATGTTGACTCGGTTGACTTGCTGACGTGGCTGCTGATGTGGACGATGATGTGGCGACACGTAGGATGACACGTGGGGCGGTGGCCGTCCAAGCAATGATTTTCGACACGTGGCACGGCGCATTTTAGCATCTCCGTTGTGATGGTGACACGTGGCACGGCGCACGTTAGCAAAGTCAACTTTTCTCAGATTCTGATTTTGTGGACCCGGCGCATGTTAGCAGATTCGGCGCACACTGGGCGTCGCGACGCTGAAGGTCTGGGCGGCGCGACGCTGAAATGACGATTTTGCCCTTTTTGTCCAATTTTGTCCATTTTGCCCCAAATTACTTCCAGAATGTCCTGAAACTTTATTTATCTGCAAAATAACACAAAACACATCAAAACGTTCATAAAACTCAAGAAACTATACAAAATATTAGGTTAAATGAGTGGGAAATAGTGATAGAAATACCACTCATCACACCCCCAAACCTAACATTTTGCTAGTCCTCGAGCAAAATACAGAATAAAATAACATAAAAATAAAATTTCACTAAGCCATTTTCGTAGGGATCACGGTTGCATTTAGCGTATGCAACAAGCCTTTAAACCCCTAGGTGTCCCTAGTGGACGAGTTGTAGTCTCGTGAAGGTTTACAGCAATGATACCCACAAACATTTTATAAAAGTAAAAAGGTAGTGAAATTAATGCACACAAAAGCAAAAAAAACAAGCGAAAAGAGAATAAAGATGTTAGTGACTAATCAGGTGAAATTTCTAATCCAAGTTACTAGATGTTTTATTTCATTCTAAATTACTGAATAAGTAAATTCTCCGATTATTTTTACCATTCTTCATATACACAACAACAAAATATTAAACAACTCATTTTTGCCCACAACAGTTATAAGTGCAGTTGATAAGAGAGTAATATTTTTGTCCTAAAGTTCTATCAGATTTCACACCTTTTTGTAGCAATGGAATAATTTTTCTGATTTTTCTGATTTTTTCTTTGATTTTCTGAATTTTGACTATTTTTTTTTTTATTTATATACAATATCTTCCGTCTATGTAGCGAGCTTTGGGTCGGTGACTCCCAAACCAGTTGGCTTTAGGGCATCAGGTGTTAAGACACCCCTAAGGACTTAATTACTCAGACTTCAGATATATATACATATATATAAATTTTCATCATTTTTGATCCATGTAACGAGTTTTGGCCAATGACTCCCAAACCAGTTGGTTTTAGGGCACTAGGTATTAAAATACCCTTACAGACTTAATAACTCGGATCTCAGATGTATTTTTTTTTTTTTTTTTTTTTTTTTTTTTTTTTTTTCCATCACTAATTATAGATGCTTTCCAATTAAACTAGAGCACGGAATATTACAAACTTTTCAATTACAGCTCATGTCCGTATGTTACTATGTATGTTGATAATATCTGCTAACTAAGTATATGAAGATTCATTTTAGTCAGTTTTATGGAGAATTTACAAATTTAATAATTCAAAAGTGAATAAACAAAAATTAACTTTTTCGAAATAAATGGTTTGAAATACGTCTCAAGAGTGGAAACTCCTTACACAGCCATTTCTTACCAATTTCATCTTTTTAGTCAACATAACAACCACAATTTCTACTAGTCATAAAACTTTAATTTACATGTTTTTAGAAGTTTAATCAAAGGCTCAGTTTATGGTGTGTGACTAACTGTCGAATGGACTTCCCGTTGTAGATTCCCCAGAGGGAAGGTGGAGCGAGGCTCACTTAAGTACCCTAGCCCCTTAGGCTCTTATCGCTTGTTGTCAGGAATAAACAACGAGTCCTCCAAACTAGTCTGTCACAACACACTACAAGTGAATGATTATCTAGGTGCCTCCACAGCTTTTCCTTATAAAAAGTAGTAGTGAGTGAAGGAAGACACCAAACCATTACCTAGCTTTAAATATGCCCTTTGTTTTTATTAATTTTTTAATTTTTTTGTATTTTTCGAAAAATTTTGGACTAAAAATAAAAACATAATACAAACAAGTACTATTAACTATACCTCACCCCCAAACCTAAATGAGACATTGTCCCCAATGTCTTAAACAATAGAAGAAGAGTTTAGAAGATAGTACCTGGTTAGCAGAAATTCTACATGAAATTAAAGGTTAAGATCCAGATTAATTCGACGCTTCTTACCACGATCATCCTCGGACCATTTTATCTTTGAAATGATAGGGTCAACTTGTGGTTCAAAGGCTACGAGTTGATCAATTAATCCGGTGCAGTTCTGGCAGTAAAGAGGAGTTCTTTCATAGGTTTGACACGAACCCATTTCTTCGAGCATCATCAAGAAACACACAAAGAAAATCATAAAACCCATCAACGTTGAGCAGTCCAAGCGGTTTCTGGTGTATGTTCAGGTTCGCCCAAGATAGTACTATAAAAATTTCCTCCAATGTTCCTAAGCCACCTGGCAAAGCAATAAAAGCATCAGAACGGTTAATCATTTCTACCAGTCGTTCAGACATACCTGGCACGATCAGTTCCTCTCCGTTTGATGATCCAATAAGATTCGCCTCTGCCAAGGGTTTTGGGACGATTCCCAAAAATGACTGCCTCCTTTGTACGGCCTTTGAAACGATCCCCATTAGTCCAAGATTTCCTCCGCCATATATTAATGCATATTCCTTGCTGCTAAGACTCGACCCAATTCCTGTGCTGCCTCTATGTATTGTGGTTTAGTACCAACAGTACTACCGCAAAACACACAGATGTTCTCAACTCGTCTTCTTGAAGTGGCTTCCATTTTTTTTACTATGGATGTCTTCAAAAGTGCAATGATGAATTGAATTTATAATACCTGAAAAAGGGTGAGTAATAATAGCACAAGTATCTTCCAGAGGACGATTGTTAGCTAAACAACAAAAGAAATCGTGAAAGGTCAAAAAGTCTGGATCCTGTCTACGAAAATAAAGATAATTTCAATAGAAAAGCAAATCAAAGCAATAATTAAGACAACGGAATTGTGTATGCAATACGCCACTTGTTTGGTATATAAATTCATTAGGATGCGTCTCAAGAAATCATTCTTTACTCAGCCATCGTTAATGAATTGTCTCCTCTTTATTGCCAAACACAATTCCTTCTGTCTTAAAATGCTCCGTTTGTGCCTTTCCCTACAAAAATAACACACAAAATTAAAAAGTTCACACAAAATACACAAAATATGAAAACAGAAATTACAACAAATTGCATGGGTTGCCTCCCTGCTAGCGCTAAATTTTTCGTCTTCAGCCAGACGTGACTGAAATCCATCTGTTAAGGAGGTTTCAGCGTCGTTTTGGATGTCCTATCAAAGACAATCCCGTGAGCGTTGCTTTTGAAGGGTCTCTTCCAACGGTAAAGTGGCAAAAAGAGTTTTGTCTCATTCAGTGCTCGTGCCACCTTTTTATCTTTGTTGCTCCATTGTTCCTGAAAAGAAAGAAAGAAAATCAGGAGGTCTTGTATGGTGCTTGACTTGGAATGGAAATTCCATTCTGTCAAGCTTCTGGGTGATATCTTTGGTTTGTACTCCCCAAAACAGCGGTTTGTTTTCCTGAATGCACTGGATCTTTAATAAGGTCAGACATTTGCTCCTCCATTTGCTCTGTTTCTTGCTCCACCTTTTCTTCACAGATGTATTTGAAAATTTCTGCATTCAACTCTTCATCTGTCATCTGTGAAATACATGTTTCAAAATTGTTAACCTGAGGATGAAAAGAAATGTCAGATTTTAGGTCTTCATCCTCTGATCTGGTTGAAATGATTGGCTCAGGTAGATCTTCATCAAACATTTGTGCAATGGAATCTCCAAGATCTTCATTTTGAGGATACAGAATTCCATCCTCAATTTTTGATGTATTTGGTACAAACAGCTCAGTTTCATCCTCGTCAGAATCTGAATAATAGAAATCAAATCGAGACTTTGCCGGTTCGGGTTCCTGAACTGATACCTCTGGTTCTTGATTCTCCTCAGCCTCCTCTTTTATTAAGTGTCATTGTGGATTTCTGGGTTCTCGAAGGCTTCATCAGTGTCATCTGAAACTGATTCTTGAGGTATGATGTTCTGGTTTTCTGTTAATTGTCTGATCTGATCTGTCATTTTCTGTATGGATTCTGAGTTACTCTGAATTTGTGCATCAAATTGAGCTTTTTGTTCTTTGAACATGTGAATCAATTGATCTTCCTCGGATGGTTCTGGTTCTTGATAAGAATCGAAGGAAGATGGTGGATAAGATAGAAAATGTGATGATTCTTCGTACCTTGGTTGATTCCAAAAATTCTGCCACTCTGAAAGGTAAATACATTGATCGCTCGGGTGGTTGCCATCACAAATTACACATCTCCCCATTTCATTCTGTTGAGCAAATGTGGTATTGCTTGATTCTGGCATCCAGTGATATTCGTTGGGCTGAACAACAGGCCTCAGAAAACTGGACTGTTGCTCCCAGATTTGGGGTGTATCTTCTTGTAAAGCTTGTAATCTTTCAATCTCCCAGTAGTGTTCCATTTTTAATCACCTGAAAACAAAAGAAATAAAAATTACAAAATAAAAGAAAGAAAATTAGATATAAGTAAATTTGATAGTTTCAAAATTAACAACTCAAGAAAAATAAGTCCCCGGCAACGGCGCCAAAAACTTGACCGGCGTAAACACACACGTATAACGCAAGCGCACGTATCGTTCAAGTAGTATAAAAATATCGATCCCACGAGGACTTAATTCCTACTATTGTTATTAATTGTTGAATCTATTTATTTACAAATATCTAATTAAATGGAGATGAGAGAGATTGTTTGATTGATTGGTTGATTGTGGCGTTGCTAAATAAATAAATAAATAAAAGAAAAAAAAAAATACTAAGGAAAATAAAAGACTCAAAGATCTAGGGTTGTGAATCTTCTAATATCATTTAAAAGATGAAGTAGTTAAACCATAGTGGGGTAAATTATTGAATTATTAATCTGGAACACTAAATTATGTAAAAGCCTCTTCCGAATGATCATTTACAAATACCTAGTATAATCCAATTGAACCATATGTCTATGTCAATTAAATTACCTAGATTCATTAAGATTGAGTTCCAATTATGACTACCCCCGCCCGACAGGTATATTCCTATCCTGTAAGGAAATCTATTAAAGGGTTATCTATCCTTAAGGAAGATCGTGGGTTGTTGAGACTAAGGTCTTAAACTTAAAATCCCTATGTCTAGTTCATTTTAAGTTTACCTAATCAATTTTATTAGTGATCAGTTAATAAAAAGCATTAAGATTATGACTCAACAAATAACTCTTTTAATTACCCCAACTATAATCTAACCCTTTTTTAATACGGTGATATTAGAAATCATCACAACCCCTAAATAACTAACACATAACTAGGACTAGTAAAACAAAGATAAAAATTACTAAAAAGTAAATGCAGAAAAAAAATAAAATGCTAAGGAAAAGGAATTAACTTCTACTAAATACTAATTAGAAATCTCCCATAAAATATAATATATACTTGTGATAATTTTATCAACCAGCCATAAAGGCGGTAATATTTGTTATTAAACCAGCCATAAAGGCGGAACAAAATAACCAGCCAAAAAGGCGGAATAATTATTTAATAACCAACCGACCAATCTGGCGGTATCTTTATTAAGTCCGGTTATAAATAGTTTATATATTATATTTTAGGGAGAATAATCTAAATAGCAATAGTAAAAGAATTACCTTTTTACCTTAGCGGTGTGAAAAGTTACCTACACATAGTAAATAGTAAAAACTGTAAGAAGTAAGAAAGTAAAATTACTATTACTATTAAAAGTAATTAAAAATATTTACAAAAACTTAAACTAAAATATTCTAGAGAGAGAAGCTCTCAATTTAGAACTAAAAAAAAGAGAGAAAGGTGTACTGAATATGAAATTTCGAGTTCTTTATAGGCTCGGATAAGCCTCCAGCGTCGCGCCGCCCAAATTGCACTAGCGTCGCGACGCTGGGTACAGTAGGACACGTGTCACGCACTGGTTGGTCGGCTCAGAATCTTATCCGATGACGTGGCACTGTTCATGACGTCATTGCTTACGTCACGATGACGTGTCAACTGTTCATGACGTCATTGCTTGCGTCACTCTGATGATGTGGAAGGCGACGTGGCGACACGTGGGGCGGTGGCCGTCAGACGAATGAGAGGTTGACACGTGTCGCTCTGTGATTGGCTGATGCTGACGTGGCATGTTGACTCGGTTGACTTGCTGACGTGGCTGCTGATGTGGACGATGATGTGGCGACACGTAGGATGACACGTGGGGCGGTGGCCGTCCAAGCAATGAGATTTCGACACGTGGCACGGCGCATTTTAGCATCTCCGTTGTGATGGTGACACGTGGCACGGCGCACGTTAGCAAAGTCAACTTTTCTCAGATTCTGATTTTGTGGACCCGGCGCATGTTAGCAGATTCGGCGCACACTGGGCGTCGCGACGCTGAAGGTCTGGGCGGCGCGACGCTGAAATGACGATTTTGCCCTTTTTGTCCAATTTTGTCCATTTTGCCCCCAAATACTTCCAGAATGTCCTGAAACTTTATTTATCTGCAAAATAACACAAAACACATCAAAACGTTCATAAAACTCAAGAAACTATACAAAATATTAGGTTAAATGAGTGGGAAATAGTGATAGAAATACCACTCATCATATCTCAGTACGGACTCATCATAGACCTTACCATGTCAAACAAAGTTCGGTTCTCCGTTAAGATACACCGTTTAATTACGGTGTCCAGGAGGAAGTCCACTTTGAAAGAATACCATATCTTTCAAGTAATCTAGAAACTATTGCTCAAGTATTCGCCACCACGGTTTCCGACCGTAATGTTCTTTTACTTTTTGCTTGTCTGTTTTTCAACTTCATGTTGAAACTATTTGAATTTCTCAAAAGTTTCCGACTTGTGTCTCATAAGATACACATAACCATAACGCGATGCATCATCCATAAAGGTTACGAAGTATTCATATCCACATCTAGCCTGGATAGACATGGGCCCACATACGTCACTATGAACCAGGGCTAACAGTTCGGTGGCGCGTTCACCCTTACCGCTAAAAGGTGATTTAGGCATTTTGCCTAATAAGCAAGATTCGAAGACGTCATATGAATTTGGATCAAATCTGTCAAAGTACCCACTCTTCGAAAGTGTGGATATGCGAGTCTTGTTTATGTGTCCCAGACGACAATGCCACATATAAGTTTCATCTTTGTTACTCATTTTGAGCCTTTTGTTTGTTACATTATATGTTTGAGATTGATTTATATTCAAAATATAAAGACTATTATTAGCATCAGCAGAACATATCTCAAAATCATCTTTATAAACAAAATACCCAGTGTTTCGGAATACAAAAGTGTACCCGCATTGGGTCAAACAAGATACAGAGATAATATTCCAAGTCAAACTAGGTACATAATAACAATCTGAAAGTTTAAGTACATGCCCCGAAGGCAATTCTAAAAAAAAGTGCCAACGGCCAAAACGGCGACTAGTGCCCCATTTCCGACGAGTAGATCAATCTCCCCTGAGGTCAGTCTCCTGCTAATCTGCAGATCCTGCACATCAGTACATATGTGAGTACCACAACTATAATCAAAAATCCAATTTTTAAAACTAGAAGTAGTCATGTTTATTTCAATAACAAACATACCTGAAGCTGGTGTACTCGCGGCAGTCACGCTTCCAGTGACCCCGCTTGCCGCACTGGAGGCAAACATCCTGAGATTTATCATTGGGCTTCCCAGAAGCCTTTGAAGATTTGGCCTTGCCTTTTCTTTTATGCTTCTTCTTCTTCACACCTCCAGTCGTCTTGAGCCCAGCCCTCGGTGTCTGAGATGTCGAAGCAAAGTGCGCCTCGCGCTTGTTGCCCTTAAGCAGCTCTTTCTCGGCTCCCTTGAGAATTGACAATAAGTCTCCAAGAGTATTATTAGTGTTCATCAAATTATAGTTTATGATGAACTGTCTCCAAGTGTCGGTGAGAGATTGCAGGACCATATCTATGGTAATCTCAGCCTCGAAGACTATCCCCATCTCAGCCAGCTCATCTATGTCAGCAATCATCTGTGCCACATGGGACTCAACAGACATGCCTTCTGATAAAAGTGAACGGAAGAGCTTCTTTACTAACTCATATCTCCGCGACCTTCGGTTAGATCGGTGAAGATCTTGCAACCTCGCCAACATGTTATAGGGATCCAAGTCCATGTTCTGTCGATGGAAATGCTGAGTCATAGAAGCAAGCATAATAGACTGAGCAGTATCGCAATCATCGCTGTGAGTCTTCCAAAGCTACAACTCAAGTAACTGATCAGGTTTGGGCTTAGGCCCAAGAGGTGTCTGTATGGTGTATAGCAGCCTCTCGGCTCCAAGGACTATCCTTAGATTCATTTCCCAATCGACAAAGTTCGTGCCCTTGAAGACATTTTCGCCCATGATAATGTCTCGGACATTTCCCTTTCCAGTCATCTTGACTACGATAGTCCAACTATCTAGTCAACGATATTTGGGTACAGTCTAACTGTTACAAGAAAAATAACATTGTATTAGTCCAACTAATAAAATAATTTTGACGAAATAATTTGAAAGCGCGTAAAGCTAAGTATCTGAATGAAATTGCAACTTTAATATTAGCCTCCCACTATTTTTCGGCGAGCCTCTAACCCTCTGTCGAGTACTCGGGAAACACAGTTTCCTAGTGGGCTAGGATCCCGTTAAATAATACACAACTTTGACTTTGGCCAACAAGCTGTATGATATTTAACTAGGTAGATCTCGAAAATCAATTGGATCTCATCCAATTCCTAGATCCGGTAGGTGGACATCCAAGGCTGAAACATATATAAAATATATATGCCAATATATCCAATATATTTTCCTAACCTTTTTCCTCTGAATAAACTAAGCCTTGGCTTTGGCACAACAAGCTTAATGATTCCAGTTAAGCGGGACCTATTGACATGGAAAGCTTCGTAATCAATGTCGATGGACAAGAAGTGATCTTGACTTTAGCCAAAAAATCATGACTAGGACAAGACACCGATATGGAACAAAACTCTCATGATTCAAACACATCCGCAATTGACAAAGGTCTTGACTTTGGCCAACAAACCAATGCCAACTTTGGATCTTGAGTAAGAATCACTCAACGGAAGGAAAAACGCTTAATATGTTTTGAGGGTTTTTCGCGTAAATTGGCAACCAATTTATTATCTTTGTTAAGGTCTCATCCTACACCCTTAAGCATGCTTCTAAAACATCATAAGGCGCAAAAAGTAAATTAATAATGATATGCGGATGGATATGTCACAAATTGTTCCTAGAACAAATCACTATTTTTCCTCTCCCCGGCTAGATCTATTCTAACTTCTACCCAATAACATAATACAATAAAGAAACCTCATTTACATTGAGGGGAATTGGTGAGAAGAGAAATAAAAAGAATAAGGAGATAAAAGGCTGGACACGCAGGTCCAATTTAATAAATTCTAAATTTATTACAATTTCCAAAATTGCCCTCGCCCTTCTAATATCCATCTGATATACATTATTCATACAACACATTCATGTATTCATACAAAACATGTTATTCAATCAATCTAATCCAATTAATTTATCTTTGATTAATGACCATCCAATGTTCAAACAACGATTTGATTTGCGCAAGTCCAACTCGTTTAAGAATAAATACTTAAAGTACGTATTCTTGAATTATATCGAACTACAACTTTAAATCTAATTTATTTGTATTCAATATTAATTCCAAATTAATTCCAAATTAAATATTTACACTTATTTATTTGCCTTAAAGACTTGGATTCCAAATCCAATCTTAATGGGTCTCAAAAGCCCATAACATCCAATGTCATTTTAATTAAAGTCCAATGGGCTTTTAATTGATTCTTAAGGCATGGGCTTTGGCCATAATAGATCAAACCCAAAATGCCAAGGCCCAATAGGAATCACCCTATTGCCAACAAATCAATTTAGACCCATTAGGACCAATTATATTCTTTAAAGGGCCAAGTGATGTATTTGGACTTTATGGAATTGGTTTTGGGCCCAATTGGATCCAAATCAAAAGTCCAAAACCAAACTTGGTCAAACCAAGCCCATTAAGCCCAAATACACACTTTTAGCCCAATTTATAATTTAAAGGCTTATTAACATAATTATAATATTCCAAATATCACAATTATTTTAATTAAAGTGTATTAGCCATGATTAATTAATTAAACTAAATATTTCCAAAATAACAATTAACTTAATTAATCATGCTTAAGTTAATCAATTTATGCTCAACACAAATTGAAGCAAAACATATCATTTTCATGCTCAACATGCTCTTTGAATTTAACATAAACATTATTGACTTTGATTCCATCTAATCAAACCAACAATCAACATTTAATCATGCATTTAAACACATCCAATGTTGTCAAAATCAAAAATCAAACTGCAGTGGACTGCCATGACTTTCAGCCACACTAAGCAAAATTAAAAAATTTGATCCAATCAATTTTTCTCAAATCTAGTCATGCACAACTATAAGTTAACATAATCTAAGCATGCTGAAAGCATCAATTTGAAGAAATCATATTCAAAACATAAAAGCCCCAAATTTTAGTCTCATGAACCCTAAAATTTTCATGTTTAAAATTGGCTCTTGATACCATTGTTAGTGTTCCTAGAACATCCAAGGATCTAATAAGCAAGAAAATGTTTTCATAAATTCATTATAAGTTGCGGAATTACTTACATTGAATGGATTTGAGCTTTTAAATTTTTTTAGAAGAAGATCTCCAAGTTGCTTCCTTTGTTGAATCCAAGCTTTCAGTTGTGAATGAAGATCTTCAAGATCCAACCTTTGTGTTGATTCCAAGCTTTGAGTTGTTTCCCTATCACCTTTGTTGATTCCTTGAAGTGCTAGCTAACTTGATTTTGCCACAAAATCAAAGAGAGAAGGAAGACAAGTTCACGCCCACATGAAGAGTATTAGGGTTTGTGTTTGTTCCAAGTGTGTTTCCAAATGAGAAAGAGAGATGCCTTTTGGTAAAAAACCAATTTACCATTTTCACCTAAACAAGGTGGTTGGGTAAATGGTTTCACCAAAACCATTCCAAGGTGGTTGGAAAGTAGATGGTTTGGCATAAATGCCAACCACTCTCCCAACTACCACATTTAAAGTGGGCCCCACATTTGAATTCAAAATTCAAATGGATTCTACGAATGTTTTCCGCGGCTCGGATTCGTTTAATCCGATTAAACGAATTCTCGTCGCTAAATAATTAAATCTAATTTAATTAAATAACGATGCCTCGCAAATATATTACGAACGTCGTTTACGAATTAATTCTGAATTAATTCGTTCGTTCGTATTAAAGTCCGACTTTAATTTTGTAATGAAATCCAATTCATATTAATATATCCGATATATTAATTTTAGCCCATATGAATAAATTAAATAGAAAAATCAAATCTAACTATTAAATTTATTTTACCGATTAATTCCAAATTAATCGTGTTCTCTCTCTTAATTAATCCCAGATTAATTCTAATCGAGTCAACTGTTATCGGTGAATCTTTGGGAATCGACCCAAAAGATCTCTTGATATGTTGGCAGTAAATCCGGTTATCGGACTATCCGATAAAGTGAGTACCTCGTACCACGTGCTTACCGATTTACAAGACATGGTTGGCTTCTAGCAAAGCATCGTGCCTACCCAATTCTCCAAAAATATTCTTACTGGAATATATAATCTATGTCAGGCGTAGCATACGTAGTATTGCGTATAGCGATCCAGTATCGGATGTCACGTGCAAGGCCTGGGGCTGGAATAGTGTCTCCCCCGTACGAAGCACATATCGGATATCAAGCAACTAGTCTCTTTGAATCGGATAACCATGACCTTGTCATATTATCCATATGGTTGCAACACAATAGAGAACTAGTTCTGAATCCCTGTGTGAACATCATCTACATATGTCTAAAGTGATACTTCCGTCTTGACATCGCATCCAATACACTACGATTCTCAATAAACCCAATAGAGGCGTACACAGAACCTGTTAAAGCCCTGGATGACCAAAACCAAAGTTTACTGATTGTCGCAAGTACTAGCGATATAAGTCTCAGGTTAAGACCAAATACACATACCCTGAAGCGGATTCCCATAGACACATATACATACTACCAATGGGATTCCGCGGGGTCTATCCAGAGCGAAGCTGTTTTCCGTACCATCGGTAAAACAAAACCTCCTATTGCACTTGAATAAGTTTCCAATACTTAAATAAATTAGAACTATGTCGTTATGCCCTCAAAACGCTCACAAGTGCAATACTAGTCTATTCCGCATTATCGATGTCCAGTCTCGATAATACTACGACTAGGGATATTTAATGATTAAACCTTTATGGATTGATACTGTCTCATATCATCTCAATCCAGAACTAATCAAAAGGACTTTTACCATTTATATATCAAAGTAAATAAATTACAAAACGGTAAAAGGCAATTTCATTACAACATAGTTAATTTTGTACAAAAAACACTATGTCTTTTACAAACAGTGACGCTATGTGTCATAATTGTCTAACATGATCATGGAAACCGACATATCAATTGCTGGATTTGGGGTTGTATATCTTAACTACTCCGTAGGGTAAAACCTGAGTAATCACAAATGGACCTGACCACTTTGATTTTAGCTTTCCAGGGAAAAGTTTCAACCGTGAATCATATAACAACACCTGCTTCCCTTTCTCAAGTTGTCTACGTATTATTTTTTTATCATGCCATTTCTTGGTCTTTTCTTTGAACAGTTTGGCATTTTTATAAGCATGTATGCGAAATTCCTCCAGTTCATTTAGTTGGTGGAGCCTTTTCTCCTCTGCTGCTTGTGGATCAAGATTTAACTTCTTTAGTGCCCAGTACGCCTTATGTTCAAGCTCCACTGGCAGATGGCACGCTTTCCCAAACACCATTCAATATGGGGACATACCTTACGGTAGGCCCATAATGCGTCATCTAGTTTTGTAGACCAGTCCCTTCTTGTTGATCCAACGGTTCTCTCCAATATTCTTTTGATCTCTCTATTTGAAACTTCAACTTGTCCATTTGACTGTGGATGGTAATCAGTGGCAACTTTATGAGTAACTTTTTATTTAGATAGGAGTGCATCAAAATATCTGTTACAGAAGTGTGTGCCACCATCACTGATAATTGCCCGAGGTGTTCCGAAGCGAGTGAAAATATTATTTTTAAGGAGTTTTATCACCACTTTTGAGTCATTTGATGGCAGTGATGTTGCTTCAACCCATTTGGTAGTGCTGATTGTAGGACTTTGGGTGCAGTTTTATTTCCACTGAAGTGTCCCCCGTATGGTGATAAATAACAACATTGCAAGATACTATTGACCTACTCCCGTGGAACACAATGTCTCAGTAATTGATCCGCACAACATTTGAATAGGTACGGCTCATCCCAGACATAGTGCTTGACTTCTTTGAAGAATTTCTTTCGTTGCTGATGAGTCAATTCCAACGGCCATTTTCCCGATATTATGTAATTTACATAGTCAACATACCAAGGGACTTCCTGCTATTTCATGGAAAACAACTGTTCATCTGTAAAAGTTTATTTGATTGTCAGTTCATTGCCAACTGTTTCTCCATTCTCGAGCCTCGATAAATGATATGTCACTTGGTTTTGTGTCATTTTTCCTGTCTCGGATTTCCAGTAGAAGCACCCAGCGGATCAATCTAGGTTTGACATCTTTCTTCGCGATCAAGTATTTGATTGCTGAATGATCTGTGTAGACCACCACGTTGGGACCCAGCAGATAAGAGTAGAATTTATCAAAAGCGAACACATCTGCAAGAAATTCCTTTTCAGTGGTTGTGTAGTTAAGTTGATCTTCATTCAGAGTTATGCTAGCATAGTAAATGGTGTGGAAAATTTTTGCTTTATGTTGTCCCAAAACTGCACCTACAGTAAAATCACTAGCATCACACATCACCTCAAATGGAAGGGTCCAGTCCGGTGCTACTATGATGGGGGTAGAGACCAGCTTCTGTTTTAAGATCTCAAAAGCTTCGTGGCATTCTTTGGTGAAGTTGAAAGGCACATCTTTCTCCAGAAGATTGCATAGAGTTTTAGCAATCTTAGATAAGTCTTTGATAAATCTCCTGTAAAAGCCTGCATATCCGAGAAAACTTCGAATCCCTTTGACTGATGTTGGTGGATGTAGTTTTTCAATTGTTTCGATCTTTGCTTTATCTACTCTCAGTAACTTTTTTTCATGCTCCAATGTTAGCGACGAAGAAATAATCACGGGTAAATCAGTAGAGTTTCCTAAGAATGTATACCTTATATGGCTCGGAAGTAGCTTTAGCTCTAGCTGTGGTGGTTCTTCAATCGAAGGCTTGATTCGCTCATTTTTCGGTAGTTCTAAACTTTCCACCTGTGGTGTCGATTTGAAACAAAATGGTCTGTCAAGATAGTTGATACATTCCAGAATTTCAGCATATAGCTCGCTTTCAGTCATGTTGGTGATACAAGCTTCAAGTTTATCTATGGGAAGTGGCAGTGCATCAGTATCCTTGATGATACTATCTACAACATCAATTCCGAAACATTCATCTTACTTCTCATCACTCGAGAATTTCATGGCTTTGAAAACATTGAAGGTAACTTATTGGTCCTGCACTTTCATGGTTAGTTCTCATTTTAGTACATCAATAACAGTTCGACTTGTAGCCAAGAATGGTCTCCCTAGGATGATCGATACATCTTTGTCTTATTTCATGTCAAGGATAATGAAATCTGCTGGGATAATGAGTTTGTCGACTTTGACCAACACATCTTCAACTACACCTCTTGGAAATGTGAGCGTTCTATCAGCAAATTACAGAGAGACTGAGGTGGGCATTGCTTCTCCAATCTTCAGTTTCCTATAAATCGAAAAAGGCATTAAATTAACACTAGCACCTAAATCACACAAAGCTTTACCAATATAATGTTCTCCAATGGTGCATGGGATAGTGAAACTGCCAGGATCTTTCAATTTTGGGGGAAGTTTCCTCTGAATAATGGTACTACATTCTTCTGTCAATGGTATTGTCTCGTAATCTCCCAATCTCCGATTTCGTGACAAAATATCTTTCATAAATTTGACATAGCTGGGCATTTGTTCCAACGCTTCTGCAAATGGAATGTTGATATGCAACTTTTTGAAGACCTCCAGGAATCGAGCAAACTGCTTGTCCAGTTTTTTTTTTCTGTAGACACTGTGGAAAAGGTGGAGGTGGAGGTGGAGTGAATCTTTCTTGATCTTTTTCCTTTGCTTCTTTTTCCTCCATCTGTGGAACTGCTTCTTTTGGAATTTCTTCAATTGATGCCTTGATTCCAACATCTTTGTTGATTTCAGTACCGCTTTTCAAGGTAATGGCTTGACATTGCTCATTCCCTCTATTCATTGGATTTGGTCCTGTGTTGTTGGGAATATTTCCTTGTGGTCTCTAACTCTGAGCATTGGCCAATTGTCCAATTTGATTTTCCAATGCCTTTATAGAAGCATATTGGCTTTGAAACATAGCATCGTATGTCGCTCGTTGTTTTTTGAACATCTGTACAATCCATTCCTTCATTTCTGGTTCTTTTTCATATTCCTTACCTTTGTTTTGTTGTTGGAATCCGGGTGGTGGAGTGTTCTTTTGCCCTGAATTGTTGCTCCATGCGAAATTAGGATGATTCCTCCACTCTGGGTTATAGGTGTTGGAATATGGATTATTCCACTGTCTGTGTAAATTGTTGACATAATTCACCGTCTCTTTATGTTGGTTTTTCTCTGGTGCTCCTCCATATGGCGAACTTATGGCTCTGGTGATGTTTACAACTTGTGTGCTAAGTGTTTCCAGGCATTTGCACATCTGCTCCAGCTTGGCATTCATTGCTGTGTTGGCTCTCACTTTGTGGATTCCTGCGATTCATTGAATCATGCTCATTTCTGTTGGCCACAACGAATTATTGTTGGCTATTTCTTCAATTATGTCCAAGGCTTGATCTTCTCCTTTTGCCATTAAAGCTCCTCCAGCAGCAGCATCAATTGTTGTTCTCATCTGTCTAGAAATTCCATTGTAGAAGGTTTGGACTTGTAGCCATTTTGCAATCTCATGATGAGGATATTTTCTAAGTAAATCTTTATACCTTTCCCAAGCTTCACAGAGGGATTCTGAGTCATGTTTCAGAAAGGATGTGATGTCATTGCTCAGCTTTGTAGTTTTGGCTGGTGGAAAGTACTTTGCAAGGAATTTGGTGGCTAGAGTGTTCCAAGTTGCAATGGAACCTGCTGGTAGTGAATGTAGCCAAGCTTTAGCTCTGTCTTTGAAGGAATATGGGAAAACACGTAGTCTCATTGCTTCTTCAGCTGCTCGGTTATCGTTGAAAGTGCCGCAAACTTCCAGGAAGTTACTGATGTGGGCATTAGGATCTTCAGTTGCATTCCCCCCAAACTGAACTGACTGTTGTATCACCTGAATGCATGTTTTGATGTCACACGCATTTGCTGGTAAAATAGGAAGTGCAATACATTAAATGAAGCCATCAACCACTGGAATAGTTCTTTCTCGAATGGAAATTGGTGGTGCAATCTCCAAAGCTTCAGGTTCTATGTTGATTAGTGCTTATTGGCCTTCTCAACTGTCTGATGGTTCTTTCAATCTCTGGGTCAAGCGGTTGGATTTCAAATCTTCTAGTTCATCTCATGTAGTGTCTGAGAACCTGAAACACAAGAAAACAAAAATAATAAATAAAAAGAAATTAGATATAATTAACATATCCAACCCCAAAACTAATAGGGAAATATAAATAAGTCCTCGGCAACGGTTCCAAAAACTTGACCGGTGTTATCACACACGTATAACGCAAGTGCACGAATCGTTCAAGTAGTATAAAATGTATCAATCCCACGAGGACATAATACCTATGCTATTAATTTATTCAAGCTAAATGTCTACGAGTATCTAATTGATTGATTGTTGGTTGGATAATGATATTTATCTAAAACAAGTAAAAAAAATAGTGCGAAAGTAAACTTAAGGAAAAATCAATATTATAAAACTATATAGGGTTGTGAATCCTTCCAATATATTTTAAAGATGAAGTGATTATCTCGTGTTTGTGTAATAAATCGGTTTATTAACCCGGAACACGAAGTTATGCAAAAGTCTCTTCCGATGGTCAGATGCAAACACCCAAAGTAACCCATTTAACTATATTCCTATGTTAATTAAGAAACTTCAAATTCATTAAGTTTAAGTTTCAATTATAGCTACCCCCGCCAGACAAGTATATTCCTATCCTGTAAGGAAATCTACCTAAGAGACATTTACCCCAAGATGAGATCATGAGCTATTGAGTCTAAGGCTAAACCCAAAATCCATTTTCCAAGTTCATTTTAAGTTTACCAAATCAATCTTATTAATGGCCAGTTAAAAAGAAGCATTAAGACTAAGACTCAGTAAATAAACCAATTTATTACCCTAGGCATAAAATAATCAACTTATAAACTGGTGATATTGGAATTCATCACAACCCTAGATTATGTATTTAGTTAGAACACATACCTAGGATTACTAAACACTTAAATAAAAAAAATATCATAAAAAATAACTTGAAGATAAAAAAATGTAAAATTACAATAATGAAAGAAAATGTTGGGGTTAGAGGATCCACTTTTAATATTTCAAAATTAGAAATCTCCCTTATTGTCAATGTATACCGATTAATTAATTATATTTAACCAGACCATAAAGGCGAAAATTCCATTTGTCTTAATTAAGTCCAACTGACCATATAGGCGGTAACAAGGTTATTACCTAAATCGACCATATAGGCGGAAACTACATCTGAAATATAATACCGACCATATAGGCGGTAAATAAGGTTGTCACCTAAAACGGCCATATAGGCGGTAACTAATTAATCCAAATTTTAATTAAAATAAGGGAGATTAATCTAATTTATTATATTAAAAGTCTCACATTTTCACCCCAGCAGAATGAGATTACCTACTCATGCTGTAAATGAAATCACACAAAATTTTATTAATTGAATAAAAAAAATACAAGAAAACTTAAATAAATATACAAGACACTTTCCTTTAGGTTTTCATGGAGAAATTCATCTAAAGAAAGCATGAAAAAGTTACAAAGTTTAGCTTGATATTTATAGGCAAATCTAAAGGCTTCCACCAATTTCTCCACCAATTGCTCCACCAAACATGGCACCAAACATGGGACCAAACACGGCACAAAATACTCCACCAAACATGCAAGCATGTTTGGTGGAAGTTTGAAAATTTTTATTTTTAATTTTTAATTTTTAATTTATTTTGAAAATGACTTAAATAATTACACATAACACACTTCCGAATGTTTTATCAATTTCGGTCATGGAAACTTCAGAATTCGAAATTATTAGAACTTCAAAGTTGTAGATCTTTGAGTCTTCTTTAATCTAGAACTTGAATCACCTCAATCCGATATCGGCGTAAAAGGTTATGGCCAAATTACGACAATTGCGCAAAGTTGGAATTTCCGAAATTGTACTTCGTTAGAACGCCATTTCAAGTTTCCAATCTCCAAAAATAAAATGTCAAGTTCAGTTTTTGCCCTTATTTGTTCCAAATTTCATCCTGATTGGTTCCATTAAGTCCCGATTTTATTTTATCTGTAAAATAAACTAAAACACATCAAAACGTTCTTAAAACTCGAGAAACTATACAAAATATTAAGTAAAAGGGGCGGTAAATATTGATATATTTTCCGCTCATCACTGCACTATGCTCGTAGGTTGCTGAAATACTGATTCACCCTGCGTGTTTGCAACTCCCTTCTCTACAATATCTATCTTGTAACATTCTGCATCACCTTGAGGACTCGACATGGCTTTGAAATCACTGAAGGTGACTTCTTCATCTTGAACTCTCATTTTCAATTCACCTTTCTGCATATCATTGATCGCTCTTCCTGTTGCCAAGAAAGGTCTCCCAATGATGATTGGAACATCATGATCCTCCTCCATATTAAGGACAATGAAGTCAGCAGGAAAGTAAAATTCATCCACCTTAACCAATACATCTTCTACTATTCCTCTCGGGTAGGTGAGGGATCAATCTGCTAGCTGCAATGTGACTGTGGTTAGATTTGCCTCATATATGCCCAATTGTTTGTAGATGGATAAGGGCATGAGATTAATACTAGAACCTAAATCGCATAATGCCTTACCAATATATCGATTCCCAATAGTGCACAGTATGGTAAAGCTGTCTGGATCCTTAAGCTTTGGAGGGAGCTTCTTCTGTATGATAGCACTACACTCTTCTGTGAGTGCTACTGTTTCAAAATATACAAGCTTCCTCTTCTTGGACATTATCTCCTTCATAAACTTCATATAATTGGGCATCTATTCCAAAGCGTATGCGATTGGAATGTTGATATGGATCTTTTTGAAGATATCTAGAAATTTTGCAAACTGAGCATCCAATTTCTTCTTTGAAAGCACTGAGGGTATGGCAAAGGTGTCTTCGGGATGGGTAGTGGCTTATATAGAGGAGCTATTGCATTGTTTTCTTCTATTGTTACCGTTTCCTCCTGAAATGACGCTTCCTTTACTTCACTGCCTAAGTCTTGAGAGGTCTCTTTAATCTCTTTTCCGTTACTGAGGGTTATGGCTTGACACTGCTCTTTGAGGTTGACCTTAATATTACTAGGAAATGCCCATTTCTGCTGATTGGTCATGGAAGAAGCAATATGCCTAATCTGCACTTCTAAGGACTTCATTGTTGCCCCTATATTGCCCATATGTGTTTCAATGTTGTTCACCCTCAACTCATTCTTCTCAAACCTATCTGAAGTTGTAGCAACAATCATGCTCATGAGGTCTTCTAGGGAAGGTTTCTGCTCAGCTCTTTGATTATTAAAGCCAATAGGAGGTTGCAAGATATTCTCTGTATTGGCATATGAAAAGTTCCGATGGTAATGGTTAGGCATAGGATTTCCTTTATAGTTGTTCAAGTTCTGATTGTTCACGTATTGGACTTGCTCATATCCTCCGTCAGGTAAGATCATTCTATTAGCAGCAGCAGGTTCAATAGATGGTTAGCCCTGTTGATTTGTCAATGCTGCTAAATGAGTCATGAGGGATGACACTTGAGCTGTAAGTGCAATAATAACATCTTTAAATGACATGTAACGGAACAAGCGTAGCCTGATGGTCTCTTTAGTCACGTCTTTCATCTTTATGGTATCCTCTGTTGGACAATTATGACCCATAGCGTCACTATTTGTACAGATCATGGTGTTGTTGTACAAATTAACTATGTGACAAAGGAGATTGCACTCTTATCATTTTTGATTAGATCACCAAGATATATAAATGATAAGAGGTCCATATGATTTGTTCATGGATTAAGAATGATATGAGACAGTATCAGTCCACGAAGGATAAATCATTAAATATCCCTAGTCAGAGTATTATCGAGATTGGACATCGATGAATACGTAAAAGACTTGTATTACACTTGTGCGCGTTGTGAGGGCACAACGGCATAGTTCTCATATATTTGGGTATAGGATACTCATGCAAGTGTAATAGGAGGTTGTGTTTTACCGATGGTACGGGAAACAACTTTGCTCTGGATAGACCCCCTCGGAATTCCATTGGTAGTATGACTATTTGTCTATGGAAGTCTGAAATCAGGGTAGGTGTATTTGGTCTTAACCTGAGACTTGCACCGCTAATACTTGCGACAATAAATATACTTTGGTTGCGGTCGTCCAGGGCTTTAACAGGTTCTATGTACACCAATGCTGGGTATATTGAGAATCGTAGTGTGTTGGGTGTGATGTCAAGACAGAAGTATCACTCCAATCACATGGAGATGATGATCGCGTAGGGATACAGAACTGGTTCTCTAAAAAGGTTGCAACCGTCGGGATAATATGACTTAGTCATGATTATCCGATATTAAACAGACTAGTTGCTCGTAATCCAATATATGCTTCGTACGGGGCAGACACTGTACCAGCCCTAGGCCTTGCATGTGATCATCCGATACTAGATCGAAATACGCAATACTACGTATACTACGACTGATATAGATCCTTTATTCTTGTAAGGATATTTCCGGAGAATTGAGTAGGCATGGCGCTTTGCTAGAAGCCAACCTTGTCTTGTAAATCGGTAAAATGTAGTACTAGGTACTTACGTGTTCGGATATTCCGACGACCGAATTTACTGCCAACATATCCGGGGATCTTATGGGTCGCTTCCCAAAGATTCACCGATGACGTATGACTCGCACTTTTAATTAATCTGGGATTAATTAGATGAGAGAGAAAATTAATCTGGGATTAATTGCGGAGATATTTTATCTGGGATAAAATACCATTAAAGAGAGAGAACAATTAATTTGGAATTAATCGGTAAATTAATATATTTGATATATTAAACGAAATTGGATTTTGACGCGGAATTGAAATTAGATTTTAATTCGGATGAACGAGTTAATTTAGAATAAATTCGTTAGCGACGTGAATAGTGACTTCGCTAGGCGTAATCATTTAATTACGACGGAACGAAAAATTCGTTAATTTGGAATTAACGAACCCGAGCCCGGGATTATTTGCGAGCGCATTCGCATTTCGAATTCGAGTGCGGCACGCAAGTCAAATCAAGCGTCAAATCGCAAGTCACATCAAGCGTCAAATCACATGTCACTTTGAGTGATATGACACTTGATTGATTGATGTGATTGATTCAGTTGTTTGGTTAGTGAATGAGTGTGGAACACTCAAGGTTGGTGGAAAGCTTTTTGAAAGCTTAACAAGATATTTACAATATTTTAATATATGGTATATATGTCTTTGATTTTTTGAAAATCAAAACAACTCTCACAACTCTTTTCTCTCTCCATTCTCTTCATCCTCACGCCCTTGGATGGCCTTTTTCCTTCTGTTTTTTGGCAGTCCACTGCCGAGTTTCAAGAAGAAAATGGAAGTAAAAGTTGCGATTTTGTGGCAAAATCCGGAGTGTTAGCACACTACGAAGTCATGCAAAGGTGATAGGGAAGTCCACCCATGAGCCGGGAATCGTTCGACGAAGCTTGGAGCTTGACGAAGGACCAAGATGAGGCCGAAAATCATGCAATCCAGCAGCAAGGAAAAGCATGAAAAAGTTAAGGCTTAAAATTTGGGTAAACTTGATTTTGAGCATGTATAATGAAATTGGATGAATTAATATGCTTAATTGATGTTTAATTGTGGATTGATTGGATCAATTTGATGAAAAGGTGTTTGGAACATTTTTCCCCAATTTTCTTGGTGTTGGCCGAAAGTTAGAGAGCCTTAAATGCTTGGTGTTTTTGATTTTGATTCATTGGATGAGTTAGAATCATTCGGGAATGTGATTTAATGTCGATTGTGGATTTAATTGGATTGAAACCGAATCGGACACAAATAATCCCTAAAAGGCGAGAGTCATTGAGCATGTAATTGGGTTTGATTTTTGTTAAAATGTGTTGGACATGTTTTAATGTTAATGGCATGATTAATTAGTGCTAATTGATGTTTTAGAAATATTAATTGGTAATTAATTATGTATTGCACTTTGTTTAATTAAATTTAGAATTTAGAATTTGGTAATTTAATTGAATTGGGCTAATTTTGGAAATTGGCTTGAAGGTTGTTATTGGGCTTGGTTGTACCAAGTTGGGTTAAGGCCAAATGAATTGGATCCAATTGGGCCCAAGACCGCCTCCATAAAGCCCAAATGCGACTTAATGGACCTTTAAAGTTTAATTGGGCCTAATGGGCCAAGATTGATTTCTAGGCTTATGGGGTAACTCCCGGATTGGATTTTGGTTATTCGGTTTGACCCGAGTTGACCAAAAGTCCACGCCTCAAGAAATTAAATAAAAGCCCATTGGACTTTAATTAAATTGACGTTGGACGTTAATCGGGCATTGAGACCCGTAACGATTAAATTTAGAATTTAAGTCGTAAAGGTTCGTTAATAAAGTGTGTTATTTAATTTGGAATTAAATAGCGAATTAGTATTAATACAAATTGTATTGGATTTAATTATGTAATTTAATTTAATTCAAGAATTCGTACTTTGAGTACTTATTCGCAAAACGAGTTTGACTCGAGCAAAATCAAATCGTTGTTTGAACATTGGATGATCACTAATTATCAGATTAATTAATTTGATTAGATTGATTGATAACATGCTTGTGTGAATACATGGTTGCGATGCATGAATAATGTATATCGGATGGATATTAGATGGGTGGGTTTTAGGCAATTTTAGAAAGTGTGTAATAAATTTGGAATTTATTAATTGGACCTGCGTGTATAGCCTTATTACCTCCATATTCTTTCTATTCTCTTCTCCACATATTCCCCTCAATGTAAATGAGGTTTCTTTAGAAGTGTAGTGTAACGGGTAGAAGTAATACATGTGCTAGCGGAAGAGATTTGATCTAGGATCAATGTGTAAGTATCCATCCGCATATCATTATTATTTATTCATATGCGCTTTATTATGTGTTTAGAATGCATGTTTAAGGGTGTATGATGATGAGACCTTAACAAAGATATAAAAATTGGTTGCCAATTTGCACTCGAAAAACCCTCACAAAATATTAAGCATTTTTCCTTCCATTGAGTGATTCTCACTCAAGATCCGAGACTGTCATTGGCTTGTTGGCCAAAGTCAAGGCCTTTGTCCGTCGAGGATGTGTTTGAATCACGAGAGCTTTGTTCCATATTGGTGTCTTGTCCAAGTTGTGGTTTGTTGGCCAAAATCAAGACCACTTCTTGTCCATCAACATTGATTACGAAGCTTTCCATGGTCAATGGGTCGCGCTTAACTAGGATCACTAAGTTTGTTGTGTCAAAGCCAATGCTTAGTTGATTCAGAGGAAAAAGGTTAGGTAATACATTGGATGTATTGGCATATATAAAATATATGTTTCGGACATGGATGTCCCCCTACCGGATCTAGGAATTGGATTGGATCCAATCGATCTTAGAGATCTACCTAGTTAATTATCATACAATTTGTTGGCCAAAGTCAAGATTGTGTGATATTTAACTGGATCCTAGACCACTAGGAAACACGGTTTCCCGAGTACTCGGCAGAGGGTTAGAGGCTCACCGAAAAATAGTGGGAGGCAAGAATTGAATTTGCAATATTCGTTTAATTACTTGCCATACGTGCTCAAATCAAATATCATTCGTCAAATAAATTAAATGTTAGTTGGACTAATATTTAAATGTTGTTTTAATAAATAGTTGGACTGTATTCAAACTATTCATTTATAGTTGATTTTATTATTGGATTATAGTAATCAATATAATTGATTTTAATCTATTAATTTATAGTTGATTAAATAGTTGGACTATTGTAATCATTATAATAAATAGTACCTAAATCGTTGATTAAATAGTTGGACTATTAAAATCAAGATATAATTGAAAGATTGACATTTAAAACGTAATCCTAGGGAAAATGTATCTAAATGGCTTAATTTTCAAATTGGGAATAAATTTCAGGATGGTCCTGGAAAATAATAAGTTACTTTATTTGATAAAATAACATATTATGCCTAAAGCCCGGAGTTAAGCAAATAGTCGAGCATCTCGTTATGGTTATGTGTTGCTTTTGAAGAACACAAATCATAAACTTTTACAGTTTCGACACGGAATATACAAACAGATCGGCTAAAGTATTAAACTGTCACGGTAAGACCGTAATGGAAAATACTTAAGCAATAAGTTTCTAATATACTTGAAAGAGTATAGTATTCTTTCAATGAGGACTCCTCCCGGAACACGTCAGTTTAACGGTGTGTCCGAATTGAGTAACCGAATTTTGTTGGACATGATAAGGTTAATCATGAGTCGCTCTGAGCTACCATTTCCTTCAACAGATAAGCATAAACAGTGCAGAACTTATTTAGAATAAGGTTCCATAAAAATCTGTTTGACAGATATCATATTAGATATGAACGGGAAAGAAACCGGGTTTCACATTCCTGATAATTTGGGAATGCTAGGCATATGTTTGGATGATATCAAACTAAAACCCAAATTGGATAAATTCAAATTGTAGGTTATCATAGGGATACCAAAGTATTGTACTTATACAATCTCACAAGAGAACAATTAGATTGTTGCTCGCCATGTGGTTTTCCTAAGAGGAATACCGATATGCAATGGTAAGTGGGAGGATAGTGAAACTCGATGAAAATCGGAGTAATATTGTTCAAGGCACCAATTCCTTAATGGAACATAAATAGTTCATCAAGGATGAAACTATGACCATTAATCTTCGAATACACAAGAACCACGTAAGTCGGAGAGAGTCAGAAAACAACCTAGGGTATGGGTTTCTGATCTCACCTCATAAAGATGTCTATCTTATAGAGGTATACCAACTGACTACGTATGAGGAAATGATACAAGGTATCGACTCCCTATTATGACAAAGTGTCATGAATCCGAAATGGATTCCATGTATATCAACTAAGTTTGGATACTAGTTGATGTACCGCAAGGCATTGTGTTTATTGGTACTTTATAAGTCTTCGAGGAAGACATACATGGAAGGCAACATACCAACGTATACAGCTAGGCTTTTAATGGAAAGGTATCGTTATCAACATTGTGTTGATTACGATTCAACCTTTTACCTGTTGCCACGGTAAATCCATTTGGATAATGCTTGCTAAAGCTGCATGTTTCATTTATGAAATATGACAGCTTTACGGGAAAATCGCTTTCCTGAAAAGGAAACCTTTTGGAGGATGTTTACAACATCCTGTCGGTTTTGTCGTACCAAAACTAGCAAACAAGGTTTGCAGGTTATTCGATCCATGTTTGGATTGAAGCAAGCATAGGTTCTTAGAATTATCGTTTTGATGTAATCATAATAGCTTATGATTTAATTCAAAATGAAATGATTCTTGTGTATATAAGAGGGTTAGTGGGAGCGCATTGACAATAAATGTCCTATACAATAATGATAATATGTCATTTCTTGGAAATGATATTCCCATAAATAAAATCGGTGAAAACTTGGCTTTAATGAAATACTCTCTCCGAGAAATCGTACATTGAAAAATGTACGTGACCTGGTGTCTCATACGCTTTGAGCATATGGATTCAAAAACAGGCCAATCCAAGTGATAGTCACTGGATTGATATTAATAACATCCGTTAGTATCTTAGAGATCTATGGAGAAAGAGAATTTGAAGTGACTGGGATCACTACTGCAAGTTTCTTAAACCGATAAGACGACTATTAGTCGCATACGGTACTATACAGTTTGAATAACGGAACAGTGAGCTGGAAATCTTCCAAGCAAGATACTGTTACCAATTAAACAACAAATGAGGGTTATTGCTGCAGCTGAGGCAGCAATAGAAGCCATTTAGGTCGATAACAAATCTAATTAGATTAGATATAATTCTGTTAGCAGCTGAGCAAGGCTTGAGCACAGGCTAAAGAATTAATGGTCTCATCAACGATCCAGATACATACTTCGATATTCATCGGATTGGTTCGAATCATACATCGTGGCGATATGATGATCGAATAAATCACATCAGACGATAATTATGTAAATCCGCTGACGAAAGCCTTTTCTCAGCAGTTTGAGCCAACCGTATATAGTTCGGGTGTAAGATACTCGAGTGACTGGCTATAGGCCAAGTGGGAGATTGTTGGACAATTATGACCCATAGCGTCACTATTTGTACAGATCATGGTGTTGTTGTACAAATTAACTATGTGACAAATGAGATTGCACTCTTATCATTTGTGATTAGATCACCAAGATATATAAATGATAGGAGGTCCATGTGAGTTCCTGGATTGAGAATGATATGAGACAGTATCAGTCCACGAAGGATAAATCATTAAATATCCATATTCAGAGTATTATCGAGATTGGACATCGATGAATACGTAAAAGACTAGTATTACACTTGTGCGCGTTGTGAGGGCACAGCGACATATTTCTCATATATTTGGGTATAGGATACTCATGCAAGTGTAATAGGAGGTTATGTTTTACCGATGGTACGGGAAATAGCTTCGCTTTGGATAGACACCCTCGGAATTCCATTGGTAGTATGACTATGTGTCTATGGAAGTCCAAAATCAGGATAGGTGTATTTGGTCTTAACCTGAGACTTGCACCGCTAATACTTGCGACAATCAATATACTTTGGTTGCGGTCGTCCAGGGCTTTAACAGGTTCTGTGTACGCCAATGCTGGGTATAATGAGAATCGTAGTGTGTTGGGTGTGATGTCAAGACGGAAGTATCAGTCCAGACATATGGAGATGATGATCTCGTAGGGATACAGAACTGGTTCTCTAAAAAGGTTGCAACCGTCGGGATAATATGACTTAGTTATGATTATCCGATATTAAACAGACTAATTGCTCGTAATCCGATATATGCTTCGTACGGGGCAGACACTGTACCAGCCCTAGGCCTTGCATGTGATCATCCGATACTGGATCGAAATACGCAATACTACGTATACTACGCCTGATATAGATCCTTTATTCCTGTAAGGATATTTCCAGAGAATTGGGTAGGCATGGCGCTTTGCTAGAAGCCAACCTTGTCTTGTAAATCGGTAAAACGTAGTACTAGGTACTTACGTGTTCGGATAGTCCGACGACCAAATTTACTGCCAACATATCCGGGGATCTCACGGGTCGCTTCCCAAAGATTCTCCGATGATGTATGACTCGCACTTTTAATTAATCTGGGATTAATTAGATGAGAGAGAAAATTAATCTGGGATTAATTACAGAGATATTTTATCTGGGATAAAATATCATTAAAGAGAGAGAACGATTAATTTGGAATTAATTGGTAAATTAATATATTTGATATATTAAACGAAATTATATTTTGACGCGGAATTGAAATTAGATTTTAATTCGGGCGAACGAGTTAATTTAGAATTAATTCGTTACCGACGTGAATAGTGACTCGCTAGGCATAATCATTTAATTACGACGCAATAGAAAATTCATTAATTTGAAATTAACGAACCCGAGCCCGGGATTATTTACGAGCGCATTCGCATTTCGAATTCGAGTGCGGCACGCAAGTCAAATCGCAAGTCACATCAAGCGTCAAATCACATGTCACTTTGAGTGATGTGACACTTGATTGATTGATGTGATTGATTGAGTGGTTTGGTTAGTGAATGAGTGTGGAACACTCAAGGTTGGTGGAATGCTTTTTGAAAGCTTAACAAGACATTTACTATATTTTAATATATGGTAATATATGTCTTTGATTTTTTGAAAATAAAAAACTCTCACAACTCTTCTCTCTCTCCATTCTCTTCATCCTCACGCCCTGGAGGGCCTTTTTCCTACTGTTTTTTGGCAGTCCACTGCAGAGTTTCAAGAAGAAAATGGAAGCAAAAGTTGCGATTTTGTGGCAAAATCGGGAGTGCTAACACACTACGAAGTCATGCGAAGGTGATAGGGTAGTCCACCCATGAGCCGGTAATCGTTCGTCGAAGCTTGGAGCTTGACGAAAGACCAAGAAGAGGCCGAAAATCATGCTGTCGAGCAGCCCACTGCCGCAGTTCACAGTGAGCAGAAACCAAATTTTTGTTGCCTCACGCGTCGCTCAACCGATCGATGTGAGTATTCTGCAACTCCCTCGATTGTATTCACTTATGTTTCATGCTTCTTTATTGATCCTTGGGACCTTAGTAAACTCCAACATCCTCCAACTGTAGGACAATTATGACCCATAGCGTCACTATTTGAACAGATCATGGTGTTGTTGTACAAATTAACTATGTGACAAAGGAGATTGCACTCTTATCATTTGTGATTAGATCACCTAGATATATAAATGATGAGAGGTCCTTATGATTTGTTCCTGGACAGAGAATGATATGAGACAGTATCAGTCCACGAAAGATAAATCATTAAATATCCCTAGTCAGAGTATTATCGAGATTGGACATCGATAAATACGTAAAAGACTAGTATTACACTTGTGCACGTTGTGAGGGCACAACATCATAGTTCTCATATATTTGGGTATAGGATACTCATGCAAGTGTAATAGGAGGTTGTGTTTTAACCGATGGTACGGGAAACAGCTTCGCTCTGGATAGACCCTGTGGAATCCCATTGGTCGTATGACTATGTGTCTATGGGAGTCTGCAATCAGGGTAGGTGTATTTGGTCTTAACATGAGACTTGCACCGCTAATACTTATGACAATCAATATACTTTAGTTGAGGTCGTCCAGGGCTTTAACAGGTTCTGTGTACGCCAATTATGGGTATAGTGAGAATCGTAGACTGTTGGGTGTGATGTTAAGACAGAAGTATCACTCCAGTCATATGGAGATGATGGTCACATAGGATACGGAACTTGTTCTCTTAAATGCTCGAGCTATCGGGATATTATGACAAGGTCATGTATATCCGATTATAGAGACTAGTTGCTAGACATCTGATAAGTGCTTCGTACGGGGCAGACACAATTCCAGCCCCAGGCCTTGCACGTGAACATCCGGTACTGGATCGAAATACGCAATACTTCGGTATACTACGCTTGATATAGATCTAATATTCCTATAAGGATATATCTGGAGAATTGGGTAGGCATGGAGCTTTGCTAGAAGCCAACCTTGTCTTGTAAATCGGTACAAACGTAGTACGAGGTACTTACGTGTTCGGATAGTCCGACGACCGTATTTACTGCCAACATATCCGGGGATCTCATTGGTCGCTTCCCGAAGATTCACCGACGATCTATGACTCGCACTTTATTAATCTGGGATTAATTAGAAGAGAGAGAAAATTAATCTGGGATTAATTACGAAGATATTTTATCTGAGATAAAATATTAATTAAAGAAAGAGAACGATTAATTTGGAATTAATCAATAAAATAATATATTCGATATATTATACGAAATTGGATTTCGACGCGGAATTAAAATTAGATTTTAATTCGGGAGAACGAATTAATTTAGAATTAATTCGTTAGCGACGTGAATAGTGATTTCCCTAGGCGTAATCATTTAATTGCGTCACAACGGAAAATTCGTTAATTTAGAATTAGCGAACCCGAGCCCGAGATTATTTGCGAGCGCATTCACATTTCGAATTCGAGTGCGGCACGCAAGTCAAATCGAGCATCAAATCGTAAGTCACATCAAACGTCAAATCAATGTCACTTTAAGTGATGTGACAATTTGATTGATTGATTTGAGTGATTGATGTGGTAGTTGAAAAGCATTAATTGTTTTTTGCTTTTTGAATTTTAATTATTGTAAATGGTTTTTTGTTATTTGATTTTTGGAAAATCAAATAAATATATAAACTATTTCTTTTTCTCTCTCCACTTGCCTTGACATTCGGTCTTCTCTTTTCCCTCCACTCTCTCACACGGCTTTGAGCCGTTCTTCTTCTTCTCCTAAAGTTTCTAGTTTTGCCGAATTAAATGAGAAGCAAGAAACGATTTTTGTTGCAAAAATCAAGTGCTAGCACACACCATGAGTCTTCCTAAGGTGATAGGGTAGTAAACTCTTGAGCTTGGAATCATTTTGGAGCTTCCATGGAGTCATCCATGACCGATCATGGAGGAACCAACAAGCAGCAAAACCGAGCACTCCACTGCAGTACAAGGATGCCACTGCCGTGAGTTTGAGAAGCTTGAAGGTTCGTGTTCTTCGTGTCGCAAGATCCGTTCATTGTGAGTATATTCCGCACCTCCTTTGATGTGTATTCACTTGTTTCATTGCTTGATTACATGATCTTGGGACCTAATCTAGAAACCAACACCAACTTCAAGAACATCCTTAAATTCACATTGGGATCCTCTACGGCTGAACCCCCAAACTGGTTCTTTTGCATCATGTTGATCAATGCGGGTTTTAGTTCAAAATTGTTGGCGTTGATTGGTGGGTGCGTAATCCAAGAATAATTGTCGTCAATAACTGGTTTAAAATGATCCCGGATTGCCATCTGGTGAGAGTTGTTCTCTATATTCTTAGCTGTCATTGTTTCTTTCTCATTTTTCCTTTCTTTCCTTAGTCTCCTCGTTGTTTTTTCTATTTCAGGATCAAACATAAACGAGTCAAGACTTGTGGATCTTCGCATTCACTGAAGCACAGAAAGACAAGAAAAAATACAAAAACAAAAATAAATCAACAAAAATAAATAAATAAATCTAAATTAAAGCTAAGGTTTTTTGGTAATAGTATTAATGTGAATTAGATCAACAATCCCCGGCAACGGCGCCAAAAACTTGTTGTGATATTTTATATCATACCGCAAGTGTACATTGTCAAGTTTTAGTAAAGATAAGTGAAAGAGTGTCGAACCCATATGGATTGTATTCAACTCACACTAAGTACTATAATTGATAATTCTAACTTTATTCAGAAAATAATAAAATTTAGATTAAAAACTGAATAAACAAGATATTAACATGTTTAATTAGGAGAAACCAATATGAGAGAGATTCCAGAGTCTGATTTCACCTAGCCATCCTCTATGTATTTGCTATGCCAATCAATCCTTATTCAGTTGCATTATTTATAAGCCAAGAATCTTATAGTATTCCACTCCATCTCCCGAGTAATAGTGAAAAAATTATTAATTAACGACTTCGATATCCCTATAAAAATCTAATAATTAACAATTCATTATGCCTTGTGATTTTTCATTAACGACTTCAAAGGGATTATAGATTCTCCCGAACTCTACAAATCTCCTAGGTTATTGTGGGACACAGAAACTGGGCGACGCATGCTGTCCCGGGCTCGCGGCCCGGTCGGGAGTACGGAGTAGCCACGGGGACTAAACCGGAGAATAATGGAGTCTCCACCCGGTATGAACCGGGAAAATGAGATTTAAGGCCGCACTCACCCCTCGCAAGGGAAGACCTCAAACCGTTGGGTTCGGAATGGTTCCTTACTTATGCCACTTGTAATGAAAGGATTTATGTAATAATTTAATCAGGCTTAAGTAGCACTTATTTCCAAGAGTATCATGCTTCTAAATTCACATGTACAAAATAAAACTTACACATATATTTCACATCTAAGATTGCATGATTGGAAGTACATCAAATGAGCGACAAACATACAACTTCATTGGCATATTGTATTCAAGAAAACACAAGCACACATACTAACCACACAAGCACACACATGAGCACCTTCTCAAGTGGTACGTGGAATTGTATCCCAAGTACAGACCATACTACCGTCCATTCGGAATCGGCTACGGAATTTATGTCTGGGTTTCCATCCGATATACCACAAGAAATAATACTCAAATGTTATCATGACATAGGTATATGAATTGTAATACATTAAACACATTGCATTCATACATGTCGGGATAGCTACTAGGAAAACTATGTATGAAATCTGATGAAAAAGACTCAGTTCAGTGGGTGAGCATTAGCGTTGCGTTTGAAAACGTGTTCGAACGGTAAACAGAAGGTTCGCGTTCGTATAGCGTTCAAGAACGCGTTCGAATGGAACCAGACCTGATGCATGATAAGACTAAGAAAGTGCGTGTGCATTCGCGTAGCGTTCGAGAACGCGTTCGAACGGTAAACAGAAGGTTCGCGTTCGTATAGCGTTCGAGAACGCGTTCGAACGGAACCAGACCTGATGCATGATGAGACTAAGAAAGTGCGTGTGCGTTCGTGTAGCGTTCGAGAACGCGTTCGAGAACGCGTTCGAACGGTAAACAGAAGGTTCACGTTCGTGTAGCGTTCGAGAACACGTTCGAACGGAACCAGACCTGATGCATGTAACACAAAGAATAAAGACAACAATGTCGAACTTGGTATGTCCGGTTAAACGAATCTTGCATTCAACCGAACACACATCAACCGGCGCGGCAAAGCATCGTGGTAAAGGGCTTTAACGCCTCCCATAGGGGATCTTTCATTCCACTTACTAAGCCCATGCGCTCGATTGAATCATACATACCAAGAATTAAAAGCAATAACATCAAACTTAGTATGTCCGATGGAACGTATCTTGCATTCAACCGAACACACATCAACCGGCGCGGCAAAGCATCGTGGTAAAGGGCTTTAACCCCTCCCCATAGGGGATCTTTCATTCCACTTACTAAGCCCATGCACTCGATTGAATCATGCATACAAAGAATTAAAGGCAATAATATCAAACTTAGTATGCCCGATTGAACGTATCTTGCATTCAACCGAACACACATCAACCGGCGCGGCAAAACATCGTGGTAAAGGGCTTTAACCCCTCCCCATAGGGGATCTTTCATTCCACTTACTAAGCCCATGCGCTCGATTGAATCATGCATAAATAAGCAACATGCAGAATTCAAGTGACGAAAAATAAATAAACCAAAGCAACGCAAAATAAAAGAGGGTGTCGTTTACTCAAGCGGTACGTGGAGTTGTATCCCGAGTACAGATCATATTACCGTCCATTCGGAATCGGCTATGAAATTTATGTCCGGGTTTCCATCCGATATACCGCGAGAGTTGACACATCTCTCATTTTATTCCACAGCCACAACATACAACATCTCATAATTCATGCATATTTATCTACTCAAGGGCCACAACATGCATTTCAACATGACAATCATGCAAGCAATATTCAATAAATAATACAAAAAAACGAGTGTGAAAGATACCCTCAGGTCTAACCTTTTTTCCAACTTTCAGGCTTGCGTTTCACGGACGTCGGAAAGGTACAGCTCCTCAACTTCTCTGATTCACTGGTTTAGCATCCTAGCTCACTGCTTTGCTGTTTTGCTTGCTGTTCGAACTCCGTTCTGCTACTGTTCGGCCTCTGTTTTGCTGCTCACTGTTCTGGTCACCTGTTTTGACGTTTCAACGGACTGTTCCGAGTTTTTGTGTAGGTTCTTAGTGCAGTCTTGTGTGATTATTTTAAGGATTATGAATGCAGTTTTTTTATGTTATTACTTTAAGGTTTTTAGGGAATGTTTTAAGTGTATTTTACTGCTGTTTTAGGGGTTAAATTACTGCTGTTTGGGCGTGTAAAACAGTGCAGTTTTATGTTCACTGCAGTTCGGTTTTTGGTTGTAATTTTCGGTGATGGAGGGCTGCTGTATAGGGCTGGTTTCGGTGGCTTTAGGAAGATATAAAGGCTTGTTATTTTCGGTTATGGAGGGGTTAAGGAGGGTGATGTGTTCGGCTATGGAATGGAGGAGATGAAAAGAATATTTTTTTGTCACTTATTCTTGTGATTGGCGTGAATGAAGAGCTTGGAGAGTGGGTTGGAAATTCTTCTCTTCTTCTATTTCTGTGATGGGCGTGAACTAGGAGGGTGAATGCCTTGGAGAGGGGGTTGGAAATTCTTCTCTTCTTTTATTTCTGTGATGGGCGTGAACTAGGAGGGTTAATGCCTTGGAGAGGTGTGGTTTATATAGAGAAAGGCTAGGGCTTCACCTTATCTCACAAGGAATGGATTTTGGCATTAAAAGGAGGATTTGATTTGGTATTCAACAAGGAAATGATTAGATTGAGGGGGGACAAATCTTGGCTAGATTAGGAATACAAAATATTTAATATTTAATTTAATTAGGCATGACATCTTTTTAATTTGGTATGTGATTTGTTTAGTTTGGTATATAATATTTTTGATTTATCTTAATTAGGTATGATTATATTTTATGTTTTATTTAATTGGTAAATGGTTTAATTATTTTATTTAATATTTAATTTAATTTCCCATGTGTTTTAAATGTATTTTATTAATTGGGATGTGTTTTATGGACTTTGGGGGGCTAATTGGGCTGGGGTGCGAGGCTAGCAGCAAAACCAGAAATACCGACGCCGTTCGAACGTCTATTCGAACGCTACACGAACGTCCGCAATCTGCCTGACGTTCGAACGAAGTAACGAACGCAGCACTAACGAAGACAGTGAACTTGCGAAATGAGTCTGATGACGTACTTATTCTGAATTTCCCCTTCCGACCTCCGTTTCCCGCAATATCCTTAGCTAAAAAGGTAGTGCCTCCAATTGAGACTCATCATCGGGTTTCACATGCAAAAATACAATGCCTACAGTTATATTCTCTAGATCCTATTCAAAATCTCTCTCTCCCGAGTGATAGATTTTAAACATTCATCATCTCAATTTGTGGCCAACAAATAAGAAACATTAAACACATGAGAATATAAATAAATTGGATTGAAACTTCATAAGAATCAAATTGGCAAACAACATATAGGTTCAAGCATTGGCTATATCATCCTCTAGAATAATAAATTTAGTTCATGACCAAATAATAAAACAATGAAAGCATGATCATTAATCTAATAGAAATCATTAGAGTTAAAGGAAGAAACTAGAAGATTAAACCCCGAATCGAATCCCTTCATCTTCGGACGTCACCGCCTTCGTCTTCTCTTGTCGCTCATCAATATTTCTTTTTGGATCTCTCTAAAATATGTCTTTTAAACTCTTGAATTGTGTATTCGCCTCCCCTTTTAGGGTGTTGGACGAGCCTCTATATTTATAGGAAAGTCTTGGAGTCATTGTGCATGTAGAACCCTGATTTCTGAAGATTCTGGGAGTCTGCCGCAGCGTCGTGATGTCGAAATTGGCGTCGCGGTGCCCAATCCTCGGGAATTTACTATGGCATAAATCTTAAGAGTCATTGTGATGCTAGACACTTTTTCTGGTGTACTGATTTGCTTCGCTCCAGCCTTTCCCCCATGCTTATGATGCGTCCATAAGGTCCCAAAATACGTATAATTGTTCCAAGATCTATGTTCCAGTGTTTCCTATAAATAAAACATAAAAGAAACTGCAAAATACATTAAATGGAATGGAATCTAACAAAATAATAAGCTAAAAATGCAGGAATAAGTGGGTATAAACAGCACTTATCAGAATATAGGTGATTAAACGAAGTTGGATGTTTTTACTTAACTGTCGGAAAAGGCTTGTAGATAATTTCATGTTCTAGGTTAATAATTCATTATAGTTGATCAATTATAATGAGATGAGAAAGATTTAAAGGAATATTGTGGGGAAGTTGTGATCTTAAATTTTTCTTACCTTGCTATTTTCGTTTCTTTAAATTTGCTTGCTTTATTTAAATTTACATAGTTAATAATTCTCATCGTTCATAATCGCTAGTCTAAATAAGGAAAAAATTGATAAAATTTTAATAGTTGATCTTAATAATAATTCCTTGTGAGATCGATATTTTTCTATATTACATATACAATTAATACATGCGCTTTCGTGTTATTCAAAATCTCTATCACATGTACAGAGACAACTTGCATGTTATCGACTATGAATACTTGCTCATGCTGTAACTCTAGGTTTGTAAAAAGGAGAGTTACATAATATTAGTGTATATACGGTTTTGCCGGGTAGCGTAGCAGAATGCGAAAAGTCAGATTTTTCAATTTTCAAAAATTTTCTTTAGACTATTAAAATAAACTATTTATTTTAATATTAAATCCCAAATCAAATTTGGAAATGTCCAAATTACCTTCATTACCGAAATTGCCAAGAATACAAACTTTTTACATTTTGCTCATTTTAGTCCAAAAGTGTCAATTACACATTTAAGTGTTTCCAAAACACTACCAAAATGATTAGTATACTTCTTATATACTTAATTACATCCATAGAATGAAAAGCCTCAATTTAGCATTAGGCATAAACCCTAGAAATTCCAATTAATCAAATTAACCAAATTTCACCAAATTAGCTTTCAATCTAGCATTAAAATAATCTATCCAACATTCTTAAAGTCTCACCACATCCAAAAATAATCAAGAACAAATCTAGGATTCCATAAAATGGCATAGAAACTCTAGAATGACAACCTTAATTTCCTAGAGAAAAATTGAACTCTAATAACCATTAATAAGCTCAAAGTTTCATCACACATGCAGATATACTTCCCAACAAGCATCCAACAAGCAAAACCCAAATTCAAGTGAAGAAAAAAATCAAAGATACATCTTATGTAATTTAATTAAGCAAGGGAAACAATTTCATGAACAAAGATTAAGAAACTTACCTTAATTTTCCCAGATCTTTGAGCTTTAGGTTTTATCTTTGATTACACCAAGTTTCTCTTTCTTGGGGTTTTCTTTCTTTTTGTTCTTATTGTTGTATTAAAGAAGAAAGGGAACAATTCCCTTTTTCATATACCTTGGCCGAAAATGGCCATACAAGGGAGAGAGAAAAAAAATAATTTTTTAATCAAAATAATTTCAACCAACTCAAAATAAAATGTCAGATGTCACCATTAGATATATAACACATGTCATTTTATAAAAAAACATACTTATATATTTAAAATATATTTATTCAAAGAATTAAGTAATTAATATTTTAATCAATTAATTCATTTAATTAAACATATAATGTATTTCTACATTTTCACTAAATGATAAAATACATTCATGGTTAAAATATGTTTCATAATTCATTTAGTAATTAATTAATGCATATCTAATCAAATTATGTATCTAATACATATACGCATTAATTTAGGAAATTACCGAATGTCCCCGCATGTGTAATTTTCGGTTAACCATTAAATAATTTCTGAATAATCAATATTATTCGTTGTAAGTCGCCCTAGTACTCTATGAGTATTTTTTATTAAGTGAGAGTCCATAAGTTCAGGTATATCCATCACGAAATCGAATCCCATGTCCATAATTTACCCACTTATAAATTATGACGACCATAGATATTCTCGCTGAACCATACAAGTTGGGATCTTCCCATACGTATAATCTTTCCATCATAAGTATCCGGATAAATACCAGAGACATAGATATTATCGTCAAATCTCATAAGGTATAATCCCGTCAATGTATAGATTCACGATTTCTCAATAACACTCAAAACTCATTTTCGAGTGTACCGTGGCCATGGATTTGATAAATCACAATCTCATGAAGTGGACACCTAAATCCTGTATGTAGGAGTGATGGATCCTCTCTGGATACATCACCAGATATCATGAGCATCAGTGCACACCCAACGAACAGGCGGAGGTCTAACCTAAAATTGTCAAAGACTTGACTGCCATAAAAGTGTAGAGTGATTAGCGTGATCACACATGTATAACGCAAGTGCACGTATCGCTCAAGTAGTATAAATGTATCGATCCCACAAGGACTTAATACCTAAGCTATTAATTTATGAAGCCAAATGTTTACGATTATCTAATAGATTGGTTGTTGATTGGATGATGATTTTAAACTAAAATAAGTAAGTAAAATAGTATGAATGTAATTAAAGGAAACTTCAATATTATTAAACTATCTAGGGTTGTGAATCATTCCAATATCTTTTAAAGATGAAGTGGTTATCTCATGTTTATGCAATATATTAGTTTACTAACCTGGAACACGAAATTATGCGAAAGCCTTTGTCGATGGTCAGATGCAAATACCCAGTGTAACCCAATTAATCATATGTCTATGTTAACCAAGTTACCTGAATTCATTAAGATTAAGTTCCAACTGTGGCTACCCCTGCCCGACAGGTATATGTCTATCCTGGAAGAAAATCTAAAGGGTTATCTATCCTTAAGGAAGATCGTGGGTTATTAATTTTAAGGCTGAAACCTAAAATTCTTCGTCAAGTTTATTTTAAGTTTACCCACATCAATCTTATTAATGGCCAATTACAAAGAAGCATTAAGCTTAAGACTTAATAAATAAACCGTTATATTACCCAATAAATGAAATAATCCCTAATAAACCGGTGATATTGGAATTCATCACAACCCCAGATAATATGTTTAGTTACAAAACATACTTAGAATTACTAAACACTTAAATAAACAAAACATCATAAAAAATAACTTGGAGATAAATAAAAGTAAGATTACAATAATGAAAGAAAATGATGGGGTTAGAGGATCCACTTTTAATACTCCAAAATTAGAAATCTCTCTTATTGTCAATGTTTACCGATTAAATAATTATATTTAACCAGACATAAAGGTGGTAATTCCATTTGTCTCAATTAAATCCAACCGACCATGTAGGCGGTAACAAGGTTATTACCTAAACCGACCATATAGGCGGAAACTACGTCTGAAATATAAAACCGACCATATAGGCGGTAAATAAGGTTGTCACCTAAAACGGCATATAGGCGGTAACTAATTAATCCAAATTTTAATTAAAATAAGGGAGATTAATCTAATTTATTATATTAAAAGTCTCACATTTCACCCCAGCAGAATGAGATTACCTACTCATGCTGTAAATGAAATCACACAAAATTTATTAATTAAATTAAAAAAAATACAAGAAAACTTAAAAAAAAATATACAAGACACTTTCCTTTAGGTTTTCATGGAGAAATTCATCTAAAGAAAGCATGAAAAATTTACAAAGTTTAGCTTGGTATTTATAGGCAAATCTAAAGGCTTCCACCAATTTCTCCACCAATTGCTCCACCAAACATGGCACCAAACATGGGACCAAACACGGCACAAAATACTCCATGTTTGGTGGAAGTTTGACAATTTTTATTTTTATTTTTTATTATTTTTTTATTTTGAAAATGACTTAAATAATTATCCATAATACACTTCCGAATGTTTTATCAATTTCGGTCCTGGAAAATTCAGAATTCGAAATTATTATGAGCTTCAAAATTGTAGATTGTTGAGTCTTCTTTAATCTGAAACTTGATTCACCTCAATCTGATATCGGTGTAAGACGTTATTCACAGAATACGACAATTGTGTAAAGTTGGAATTTCCGAAATTTTACTTCATTAGAACGTCATTTCAAGTTTCCAACCTCCAAAATCAAAATGTCAAGTCCAGTTCTTACCTTTATTTGTTCCATATTTCGTCCTGATTGATTCCATTAAGTCTTGATTTTATTTTATCTGTAAAATAAACTAAAACACATCAAAACGTTTATAAAACTTGAGAAACTATACAAAATATTAAGTAAAGGGGGCGGTTAATAATGATATATTTTCCGCTCATCACACCCCCAAACCTAACATTTTGCTAGTCCTCGAGCAAAACGACAAAATAAAATTCAACAAACAAGTAAAATTAAACTAAGCCACTTTCGTAAGGATCACGGTTGTATTTAGCGTATGCAACAAGCCTTTAAACCCATAGATGTCCCTAGTGGACGAGTTGTAGTCTCGTGAGGGCTTACAGTGACGATACCCACAAACGTCAATCTAATGCACACAAAAGCAAAAAGACAAGAGAAAATAGAATAAACAAGTTAGTGACTAAACAAGTGAAACTTCTTATCTAAGTTAGTAGTTGTTTTCTTTCTTTCTAAATTACCAAATAAGTAAATTCTCCTATTATTTTTACCATTCTTCATATACACAACCAACAAGGAATTAATCAAATCATTGTGTCCACAATATTCATAAATGTAGTTGAAAAGATAGTAATATTTTTGTACTAAAGTTATATCAGAATTCACACTTTTTTTAGCAATGGAGTTTTTTTATTTATTTATATACAATATCTTACATCCATGTAGCGAGCTTTCGGTCAGTGACTCCCAAGCCAGTTGGCTTTAGGGCACTAGTGGTTAAGACACCCTTACAGACATAATTACTCGGATTTCATATATGTTTTTTTTTCAAAACATCTTTAATCCATGTAGCGAGCTTTGGACCAGTGACTCCCAAACCAGTTGGTTTTAGGGCACTAGGTGTTAAGACACCCCTACGGATTTAATTACTCGGATCTCATGTGTTTTTTTTATTCCATCGCTTTTTTTATATGTTTCATCTAGTTAAACGAGAGCGCTGAATATTACAAACTTTTAACTTACAACTCATGGCTGTATGTTACTACGCATGTTGATAATACCTGTCAACTGAGCATATGAAGATCCAGTTTAGTCAGTATTATGGAGAATTCACAAATTAAATAATTCAAAAGGAAATAAACAAAAATTAACTTGTTACGAAATAGGTTGAGATACGTCTCAGGAGTGGAAATTCCTTACACAGCTATCTCACACCAATTTCACCTGATTAGTCATGTTAAAAAATACAAAAACACAAAATATTTTTTTATTTTTCTCATTTTTTCATTTTTTTTATAACTTTTGAAATTTTTTTGAATAAAAATCAAATAAAAACAACACAACAAAAAATAAAAACAAGATACTAGTCAACTATTCCTCTCCCTCAAACCTAATTGAGACATTGTCCCCAATTTCTAAAAAGTAGAAGAAGAGTTTAGAAAACAGTACCTGGTTTGCTGAGATTCTACATCTAAAAAGAAAATTAAGGGTTAAGATCCAGATTTATCTAACGCTTCTTACCATGATCATTATCAGACCAGATAATCTTGGAAAAGATAGGGTCAATTTATGGTTCAAAGGCTAAAAGTTGGTCAATTAAATCATTGGCAGTTCTGGTAGTGAAGAGGATATCTTTTACAGGCTTCGACACGAATCCATTTCTCCGGGCATCATCAAGAAACACACAAAGAAAATCATAAAATCCATCAGCATTAAACAGTCCAATCGGTTTCTGATGTATGTTTAAGTTCGCTGAAGATAGTATCGTAAAAATTTCATCCATCGTACCCAAGCCACCTGGAAAAGCAATAAAAGCATCAGCACGGTTAATCATTTCTACCAGTCGTTCAGACATACCTGGTACGATAAGTTCCTCTCCGTTTGATGGTCCTATAAGATTCGCCTTTACTAAAGATTTTGGGATGATTCCTAGAACTTGACTACCTCATTCCCGTACGGCCCTTGAAACGTACCCCATTAGTCCAAGATTGCCACCACCATATACTAGGTGAATATTCCTTTCAGCTATGACTCGACCCAATTCTTGTGATGCCGCTACGAATTCTGGTTTAGAACCAGCACTAGTACCGTAAAACACACAAATGTTTACAACTCGTCTTCTTGAAGTTGCTTCCATTTTTTTATGTATTTTTTCTCAAGTCTGGATGCCTTCAAGAGTGCAATGATGAGTTGAATTTATAGAACCTGAAAAAGGGTGAGAAATTATAGCACTAGTACCTGCCAAATGACAATTATTAGCTAAATAATAAAATATATCGTGAAAGTCAAAAAGTCTGGATCATGTCGGAGAAGTCGGAGAAAATAAAAGAAAATAACAAAACAAATAACAATTATTAGAGAAATACAAAGAGATAATAATATTTACAAGAAGTAACGGCTTGAATGACGTATATGCGTCAGGGACAAGCTTCCCATCCAATTTTCTAAAGAAGAGTTTAGAAAACCGTACATGGTTAGCTGAAATTCTACATCTAAATGAAAAGTTAAAGGTTAAGATCCAGATTTATCTCACGTCTCTTACCACGATCATTATCGGACCAGTTTATCTTGCAAAGAATGGGGTCGATTTGAGGTTCAAAGGCTAAGATTTGGTCAATTAAATCTGGGGCAGTTCTGGCAGTAAAGAAGAGTTCTTTTACAGGCTTTGACACGAACCCATTACTCCGGGCATCATCAAAAAAACACACAAAGAAAATCATAAAATCCATCAACATTGTACAGTCCAAGGGGTTTCTGGTGTATGTTCAAGTTTGCCCAAGATAGTACTGTAAAAATTTCCTCCATTGTGCCCAAGCCTCCGTTTGATGATCCAATAAGATTCGCCTCCGCCAAGGGTTTTGGGATGATTCCAAAGACTTGACTGCCTCCATCATGTACGACCTTTGAAACTATCCCCATTAGTCCAAGATTGCCTCCTCCATATACTATGTGTATATTTCTTTCAGCTAAGACTCGACCCAATTCTTGTGCTGCTGCTACATATTGTGGCTTAGTACCAACACTAGTACCACAAAACACACAGATGTTTTCAACTCGTCTTCTTGAAGTAGCTTCCATTTTTATCTGGATGCCTTCAAAAGTGCAATGATGAGTTGAATTTATAGAACCTAAAAAGGATGAGTAATAATAGCACAAGTATCTTCCAAATGACGATTAGTAGCAAAATAGTAAATCGCGAAAGGTCAAAAAGTAGCCTGGATCATGTCGGAGAAAATAACAAAACAAATCACAATTATTAGGAAAAGAAAAAGAGATATAATATTTACAATAATGTAACGGCTTGAATGACGTCTATGCGTCAGGGACAAGCTTCCCATCCAATTTTCTTATAAATTGGCAAACATGGTCTTTTAGAGTCAGATTCCCGAGACTATACTATTGTCTTTCTTTTCGAAATTGTGTATATAACATGTTAATTGCATGATGCACATATCCACTGGGATGCGTCTCAAGAGTCTTAGATATGTCATCCAAAAACTCCTTACTCAAGCCATCCCTAATGAATTTAATCTTATCTTCGCGGTTATCAGACATCATTCCTAAAGAACGATAACGAGTATTACATGTCATGCGAGCACATTTATAGCAAACACCCATTCTTTTAGCTCTTCTCTTTTTAGGAAATGTGCTTCTTCCTAAACCAGGTAGATGAGAATTAAAGAGTCAGAGGACTCACCTGCCAATCCGACTCGTGCTTCAATAATCCAACGAATCTCAGTAGGAATACCTTTGATCATCAGCAGTCTCATCCGTTTCATGCGAGCTTTGTAAACTTTCATCAGAGATTTATGAGGGAGAGAAGGAAATTGCTTGTGAAGATTTGCAAGAACTTCTTCCATCCTGAAATGACTTAACCTGTAAAAACTAAACACACCAAATTAAATCACACCAAATCACAATATATACACAAATTGCATTGGTTGCCTCCCAGCTAGCGCTAAGTTTAAAGTCGTCAGCTAGACATGACTGCACGAATGTTAGGCTGGAACTGAAAGTGTGACACTTTATTTTTATCGCTCAATTGATTCTCCCTAGTAGTGATTGGCACACTTGTTTTTAACCTTGAATGTTTTGTTGGAGTTGGGATCATGTAACTCAATGACCCTATCTGGTAAAACCTTGGTGATTAGGAATGGACTGACCACCGAGATTTTGGCTTCCATGGGAAGAGTTTCAAGCTTGACTTGTTTAACAGTACCATCTGCCCTGGTTCCAGTTGTATGCGCACTAACTTCTCATCATGTCTCTTCTTGGCCTTTTCTTTGTACAATTTGGCATTCTTAAAATGCTGTATGTGAAACTGCCAGGATCTTTCAATTTTGGAGGAAGTTTCCTCTGAATGATAGCGCTGCATTCTTCTGACAATACAATTGTCTCGTAATCTCCCAATCTTCTCATTCGTGATAGAATGTCTTTCATAAATTTGACATAGCTGGGCATTTGTTCCAACACTTCTGCAAATGGAATATTGATATGCAGCTTTTTAAAGATCACCAGGAACCGAGAAAATTGCTTGTCCAGTTTATTCTTCTGGAAACGTTGTGGAAGAACTGGAGGTAGAGTGATTCTTTCTCGATCTTTTTCCTTTGCTTCTTTTTCCTCCATCTGTGGAACTACTTCGCAGCTTTCTTTTGGAACTTCCTCAACAGTTGCATTGACTCCAACATTTTTATTGATTTCAGTACCACTTTTTAAAATGATGGCATGACATTGCTCCTTCCCCATGTTCCTTGGATTTGGTTATGTTTTGCTAGGAAGGTTACCTGATGGTCTGTAACTCTGAGCATTGGCTAGTTGTCCAATTTGATTCTCCAGTGCTTTGATATAAGCAGATTGGCTTTGAAAAATAGCATCATATGCTGCTTGTTATTTTTTGAACATCTCTGTAATCCATTCTTTCATTTCTGGTTCTTTTTCAAACTCTTGGCTTTTATTTTGCTGTTGAAATCCAGGTGGTGGATTGTTCTTTTGCCCTGAATTGTTGCTCCATGAAAATTGGGATGATTCATCCACCATGGGTTGTAGGTGTTGGAATATGAATTGTTCCCCTGTCTGTTGAAATTATTGACATAGTTCACCATTTTTTCATGTTGGTTTGGCTCTGGTGCTCCTCCATATGGTGAACTTGTGGCTCTGGCGATGTTTACAACTTGTGTACTAAGAATTTCCAGGCTTTTGCACATCTACTCCAACTTAGTATTCATTGTTGAGTTAGCTCAAACTTCATAAATTCCTGCAATTCGTTGAATCATACTCATTTTTGTTGGCCACAATGAATTATTGTTAGCCATTTCTTAGATTAATAGTAGTACTAGTACCTACCATATGACAATTATTAGCTAAATAGTAAAATATATCGTGAAAGTCAAAAAGTCTGGATCCTGTCAGAGAAAATAAAAGAAAATAACAAAACAAATCACAATTATTAGATATATACAAGAGAAAATAATATTTACAGGAAGTAACGGCTTGATTGATGTCTATACGTCAGGGACAAGCTTCCCATCCAATTTTCTTATAAGTTGGCAAACAGAGTCTTTTAAAGTAAGATTCCCAAGACTGAATTGTTGTCTTTCTTTTCGGAATTGCGTATATAACATGTGAATTGCATGGTGCACATATCCACTGGATACGTCTCAAGAGTCTTAGATATGTCATCCAAACACTCCTTACTCAAGCCATCCCTAATGAATTTAATTTATCTTCACGGTTATCAGACACCATTCTAAAGAACGACAATGAGTATACATGTCATGCGTGCACATTTATAGCAAACACTCATTCTTTAGCTCTTCTCTTTTTAGCATAGGTGTCTTCCTAAACCAGGAAGATATGAAATAAAATAGTCAGTGGACTCACATGTCAATCAGACACGTGCTTCAATAATCCAATGAATATCATTAGGAATACCTTGATCATCAACAGTCTCATTCATTCCAAGCGAGCTTTGTAGACTTTCATCATAGAGTTTTGAGGGAGAGAATGAAATTGCTTGTGAAGATTTACGAGAACGTCTTCCATCCTGAAATGTTACTTTACCTAAACAAACGAAACACACCAAATCACAATATATACATAAATTGCATGGGTTGCCTCCCAGCTAGCGCTAAGTTTAACATCGTCAGCTAGACATGACTGCCCGAACGTTAGGCTGGATCTGAAAGTGTGACACTTTCTTTTTGTCGCTCAATTGATTTTCCCTAGTAGTGTTTGAAACGCTGGTTGTTAACTTTAAATGTATTGATGGATTTAGGGTTGTATATCTCAACTACTCTGTAGGTTAACACCTGATTAATCACAAATGGACCTGACCATTTTGATTTCAGCTTTCCAGGGAAAAGTTTCAACCGTGAATCATATAACAACACCTGCTGCCCTGGCTCCAGTTGTCTGCGCACTATTTTTTTATCCTGTCATTTCTTAGTCTTTTCTTTATACAGTTTGGCATTTTCATAAGCTTATAGCCGAAATTACTCCAATTCGTTGAGCTGATGGAGTCGTTTCTCTCCTGCTGCTTGCAGTTCAATATTTAACTTCTTCAGTGCCCAGTACGTTTTATGTTCAAGCTCCACTGGCAAATGGCATACTTTCCCAAACACCATTCGATATGGGACATACCAATTGGTGTTTTGTAAGCTGTCCGGTAGGCCCATAATGCGTCATCCAGTTTTTCAGACCAGTCTTTCCTTGTTGATCCAATGGTTCTCTCCAATATTCTTTTGATCTCCCTATTTGAAACTTCAACCTGTCCATTTGACTGTGGATGGTAGGCAGTGGCAACTTTATGAGTAAATCCATATTTGGATAGGAGTGCATCGAAGTATTTGTTGCAGAAATTTATGCCACCATCACTGATAATTGCCCGAGGTGTTCCGAAGCGAGTGAAAATATTCTTTTTAAGGAATTTTATCACCACTTTTGAATCATTTGATGGCAATGCAATTGCTTCAACCCATTTGGAGACGTAGTCTACTGCAACTAGTATAGACAGGTTTCCGAATGATGGAACAAAGGGTCCCATAAAATCAATCCCCATACATCAAATATCTCCACTTCCAGAATATTTTACAGATATCCTTCATTTCTTCTTGAAATATTTCTTGTTCTCTGGCACCTGTAACATTGAAGAGCAAATAAGTAAGCATTTTAAAAAGAGTGGGCCAGAACAAACCTGATTGTAGGACTTTGGCTGCAGTTTTATTCTCGCTGAAGTGTCCACCGTATGGTGATGAATGACAATACTGCATGACACTATTGACCTCCTCATATGGAACAGAATGTCTCAGTAATTGATCAGCACAGTGTTTGAATAGGTACGGCTCATCTCAGACATAGTGCTTGACTTCTTTGAAGAACATCTTTTGTTGCTGATGAGTCCATTCCAACGACCATTTTCCCGATATTATATAGTTGACAAATTCAGATACCAAGGGACTTCCTGTTGTTTTATGGCCAACAATTGTTCATCTGGAAAAGTTTCTTTGATTGTCAGTTCATTGCCAGCTGTTTCTCCATTCTCGATCTTTGATAAGTGTTATGCCACCTGGTTTTCTGTCTCTTTCCTGTCTCGGATCTCCATATCAAATTCTTACAGTAGAAGTACCCAACGGATCAATCTGGACTTAGCATCTTTCTTCGCGATCATGTATTTAATTGCTGGATGATCTGTGTAGACCACTACCTTGGGACCTAGCAGATAGGAGCGGAATTTATCAAAAGCAAACACAACTGCGAGCAACTCCTTTTCAGTGGTTGTGTAGTTGAGTTGAGCTTCATTTAGAGTTTTGCTGGAATAGAAAATGGTATGGAAAATTTTTACTTTGTGTTGTCCCAAAACTGCACCTACTGCAAAATCACTAACATCCCACATCACCTCAAATGGAAGGGTCCAGTTTGGTGCTACTATAATGGGAGCAAAGACCAACTTCTGTTTTAAGATCTCAAAAGCTTCGTGGCATTCTTTGGTGAAGTTGAAAGGCACATCTTTCTCCAGAAGATTGCACAGAGGTTTAGCAATCTTTGAGAAGTCTTTGATAAATCTCCTGTAAAAGCTTGTATGTCCGAGAAAACTCCGAATCCCTTTAACAGATATTTGTGGAGGTAGTTTTTCAATTGTCTCTATCATTACTTTGTCTACCTCGATTCCTTTTTTTGAGATTTGATGTCCTAGAACGATGCTTTCCTGCACCATGAAGTGGCATTTCTTCCAGTTGAGTATCAGGTTGGTATCTTCGCATCTTTGTAACACTTGTTCCAGATTTTGCAAGAAGTGGTCGAAAGAATCTCCAAACACAGAGAAATCATCCATGAAAACCTCCATACTTTATTCCAGCATGTCTGAGAAGATGGCCATCATGCAACGTTGAAATGTCGCAGGAGCATTACATAGTCCAAATGGCATCCTGCGGAAAGCAAAAGTATCATACAGACATGTAAAAGTAGTTTTCTCATGATCTTCTAGGGCGATGGCTATCTGATTGTATCCCGAGTATCCGTCCAGAAAATAATAGAATTCATGTCCCTGGTAATCTGTCTAGCACCTGGTCAATGAATGGTAACGGGAAATGATCTTTCCTTATTGGTTTGCTCAGCTTCTTGTAGTCCATGCATACTCTCCATCCAGTCACCATTCTTGTTGGAATCAGCTCGTTCTTTTCATTTATGACTACAGTAATTCCTCATTTCTTTGGCACACACTGCATAGGACTCACGCAAGTGCTGTCAAAGATGGGGTATATGATGCAGCATCCAACCATTTGATAATTTCTTTCTTCACGACCTCCTTCATGATTGGAAGTAGTCTATGTTGATGCTCCACTGTAGGTTTGTACTCATCATTCATTAGAATTTTATGCATGCAAAATGATGGACTAATGCCTCGAATGTCTGCTATAGTCCAGCCAATGGCTTTCTTGTGTTCTCATAACACTCTCAGTAATTTTTCTTCATGTTCCAATGTTAGGGAAGAAGAAATAATCACAGGTAATTCAGAAGTTTTCCTAAGAATGCATACCTTAGAAGGCTCAGAAGTAGCTTTAGCTCCAGCTGTGGTGGTTCTTCAATTGAGGGCTTGATTCGCTCTTTCTTCGGTAGTTCCAGACTTTCCACTTGTTGTGTCGATTTGAAGCGAAATGGTTTGTCAAGATAGTTGATGCATTCCAGAATTTCAGCATCTGGCTTGCTATTAGTCATGTTGGTAATGCAAGCTTCAAGTTTATCCATGGGAAGTGGCATTGCATCAGTATCCTGGATGATACTATCCACAACATCAATTCTGAAACATTCCTCTTCCTTTTCATTGCTCGGGAATTTCATGGCTTTGAAAACATTGAAAGTAACTTCTTGGTCATGTACTTTCATGGTTAGTTCTCTTTTTTGCATATCAATAACAGTTCGACCTGTAGCCAAGAATGGTCTCCCCATGATGATAGGTACATCTTTGTCTTCTTCCATGTCAAGGATAATGAAATCTGCTGGGAGAATGAGTTTGTCAACTTTGACCAGTACATCTTCAACTACTCCTCTCGGAAATGCAAGCGTTCAATCAGCAAGTTGCAGAGAGACTGAGGTGGGCATTGCTTCTCCAATTTGCAGTTTCCTGTAAATCGAAAAAGGCATCAAATTAACACTAGCACCTAAATCACATAAAAGCTTTACCGATGTAATGTTCTCCATTGGTGCAAGGAATAGTGAAATTGCCAGGATCTTTCCATTTTGGGGAAGTTTCATTTGAATGATGGCGCTGCATTCTTCTGTCAATGCTATTGTCTCGTATCTCCCAATCTCCGATTTCGTGAAAGAATGTCTTTCATGAATTTGACATAGTTGGGCATTTCTTCCAACACTTGTGCAAATGGAATGTTGATATGCAGCTTTTTGAAGACCTCCAGGAATCGAGCAAACTGTTTGTCCAGATTATTTTTCTGGAGACGCTGTGGAAAAGGTAGAGGTGGAGTGAATCTTTTTCCTTTGCTTTTTTTTCCTCCATCTGTGGAACTGCATCTTTTAGAATTTCCTCAGTAGTCATCTTGATTCCAACATCTTTGTTGATTTCAGTACCGCTTTTCATGGTAACAGCTTGTCATTGCTCCTTCCTACGGTTCCTAGGATTTGGTTCCGTTTTGCTAGGAAGGTTACCTGGCGGTCTGTAACTCTGACCATTGGCCAGTTGTCCAATTTTATTTTCCAGTGTAATGGAAGCCGATTGGCTTTGGAACATAGCATATATTTTTTAATTGAGCTATCACTTCTACTATTCCTATTCCTTTCTCATGCTCATGGCCTTTGTTCTGTTGTTGGAATCAGGGTGGTGGATAGTTCTTTTGCCCTAAATTATTGCTCCATGTGAAATTGGGGTGATTCCTCCACTATGGGTTGTAGGTGTTGGAATTAGGATTATTTCCTTGTCTGTTGAAATTGTTGACATAATTCACCGTCTCATCATGTTGGTTTGTCTCTGGTGCTCCTCTATATAGTAAACTCGTGGATCCAGTATTACCTTGCTTGCTAAGAGTTTCCATGAATTTGCATATCTGGTCCAGCTTGACATTCACTGTTGTGTTGGCTCCAACTTCATAGATCCCCGCGATTCGTTTGATCATGCTCCTTTCTGTTGGCCACAAGGAATTTTTGTTGGCCATTTCTTCAATTAAGTCCCAAGCACGATTTTCTCATTTTTCCATTAAAGATCCTTCAGCAGCAGCATCAATATTGGTTCTCATTATTCTTGAAATTCCATTATAGAAGGTTTGGACTTGTAGCCACTTTGCAATCTCATGATGAGGACATTTTCTGAGCAAATCCGTGTATCTTTCCCAAGCTTCACAGAGGGATTCTGAGTCATGTTGCACAAAGGATGTGATGTCATTCCTCAACTTTGCAATTCTGGCTGGTGGAAAATACTTTGCAAGGAATTTGGTGGCAAGAGTGTTCTAAGTTGTGATGGAACCTGCTGGTAGTGAATGTAGCCAAGCTTTAGCTCTGTCTTTTAAGGAATATGAAAAAAAAACACGCAATCTCATTGCTTCTTCAGCCGCTCGGTTGTAATTGAAAGTGCAGCAAACTTCCGGGAAGTTGTTGATGTGGGCATTAGGATCTTCAGTTGTATTCCCCCCAAACTGCATTGACTGTTATATCATCTGAATGCATGTTTTGATGTCACAAGCATTTACTGGTAAGGGAGGAAGTACAATACAGGAAATAAAGCTATCAACCACTGGAATAGTTCTGTCTCGAATGGGAATTGGTGGTGCAACTTCCAAAGGTTCAGGTTCCATGATGACGATTGCTTCTTGGCCTTCTCGCCTTTCCCTTCTCAACTGTCTGATGGTTCTTTCAATTTCTGGGTCAAACAATCGGATCTCAAAGCTTCCGGTTCGACTCATGTAGTGTCTGAGAACCTCAAACAAAAGAAAACAACAACAATAAGTAAAAAGAATATATTACTACTATTTTAGATATCTCCCTTATTATAATATATTAACTTTGCGTGAAATTACCAACCAACCATATAAGTGGTATCCTGATTAAGTCAAATTTAAGATTAATTCCAACCGACCATACAGGCGGTATCCATGTTTAATCAGGTTAAAATAAATTTTATTTAAGTCAAACCGACCAAAATGTGGTATCTCATTAAGTCAGGTTTTAAATAGTTTATATATTATAATTAAGGGAGATTAATCTAAAATTTAGTAATAAAAGCTTTACCTTTAACCCTAGCAGGGGGAAGTTATCTCCTCATACTGGAAAAGTAAAAATAAAGACTTAAAAGTAAAGTAAAGAAAGAAATATTGCGTAAATTAAAATAAATTAATTACAGAAAAGCTGTAAATAAACAAACAAGACACAATCTTCTTAGTATTCTTAAGGAATTCCTTAGAAGAAAGTATCAAATGAATTCTGAAATTCGGCCTCAATTTATAGGCTAAATTTTGCCTCACGCGTCGCGACGCGCGTTGATCTTCAACACATGGCACGGGCTTCGCGGAGATGATGACGCGTGTCTGGTGGCTGTCGGCAGCTGAATTAATATACTGAAGTGGCGACGTCGTGACATTGATGAGTGTCGGTAGCATGTGATGATGACACGTGTCTGGTGCACGTTAGCATGATTTGATGTGATGTTGACACGTGGCAGGTACATGTTAGCAAGTGCACATGATAGCAAACTTCTCTGATTATGACATGTGTCCGATGCATTTTAGCAATCACCGGCGCATATTAGCGGTCACGACGCAGAAGTGATGCGCGTCGCGATGCCCAAATCACAATTTTGCCATTTTTTGTCCTTTTTATCTGTTTTGGCCTTGATTTGATTCCAGTGAGTCCTGAAACTTTATTTATCTACAAAACACACAAAATACATCAAAATATTCACAAAACTCAAGAAACTATACAAAATATTAAGTCATTGGGACGGTAAATATTGATATATTTACTGCTTATCATGGTTATCAGACACCATTTCTAAAGGACGACAACGAGTATTACATGTCATGCGTGCATATTTATAGCAAACACCTAGTCTTTTAGCTCTTTTTTTCTTAGCATAGGTGCTTCTTTCTAAAACAGACAGATATGAAATAAAAGAGTCAGAGGACTCACTTGCCAATCGGACTTGTGCTTCAATAATCCAACGAATGTCATTAGGAATACCTTTGATCATCAGAAGTCTCATTCGTTCAAAGCGAGCTTTGTAGACTTTCATCAGAGAGTTTTGAGGGAGAGAAGGAAATTGCTTGCGAAGATTTGCAAGAACGTCTTCCATCCTGAAATGTGACTTTACCTACAAAAATTAAACACGAAAAATTAAAACACACCAAATCTGAATATATACACAATTTTGCATGGGTTACCTCTCTACTCGCACTAAGTTTAACGTCATCAGCTAGACATGACTCTCCGAACGTTAGGATAGATCTGAAAGTGTGACACTTTCTTTTTGTCACTCAAATGATTCTCCCCAGCAGTGCTTGACACGCTGGCTGTTAACTTTGAATGTATCGTTGGTGTTGGGATCAAGTAACTCAACAGCTGCATATGGTAAAACCTGAGTAATCACAAATGAAATAATCCCTAATGAACCGGTGATATTGGAATTCATCACAACCCCAGATAATATGTTTAGTTACAAAACATACTTAGGATTACTAAACACTTAAATAAACAAAACATCATAAAAAAAATAACTTGGAGATAAATAAAAGTAAAATTACAATAATGAAAGAAAATGATGGGGTTAGAGGATCCACTTTTAATATTTCAAAATTAGAAATCTCCCTTATTGTCAATGTTTACTGATTAATTAATTATATTTAACCAGACCATAAAGGCGGTAATTCCATTTGTCTCAATTAAATCCAACCGACCATATAGGCGGTAACAAGGTTATTACCTAAACCGATCATATAGGCGGAAACTACGTCTGAAATGTAAAACCGACCATATAGGCGGTAAATAAGATTGTCACCTAAACTGGTCATATAGGCGGTATCTAATTAATTCAAATTTTAATTAAAATAAGGGAGATTAATCTAATTTATTATATTAAAAGTCTCACATTTCCACCCCAGCAGAATGAGATTACCTGCCCATGCTGTAAATGAAAACACACAAAATTTTATTAATTAAATAAAAAAAATTACAAGAAAACTTAAATAATTATACAAGACACTTTTCTTTAGATTTTCATGGAGAAATTCCTCCAAAGAAAGCATGAAAATTTTACAAAATTTAGCTTGGTATTTGTAGGCAAATCTAAAATCTTCCACATATTTCTCCACTAATTGCTCCACCAAACATGGCATAAAATATGGCACCAAACATGGCATAAAATATGGCACCAAACATGGCACCAAATCCTCCACCAAACATGCAAGTATGTTTGGTGGAAGTTTGACAAATTTAATTTTTTTTTTTTTATTTTTTTTATTTTGAAAATGACTTAAATAACTACACATAACACACTTCCAAATATTTTATCAATTTCAGTCATGGAAACGTCAGAATTCGAAATTATTATGAACTTCAAAGTTGTAGATCTTTGAGTCTGCTTTAATCAAGAACTTGAATCACCTCAATCTGATATCAGAGTAAAATGATATTCCTAAAATACGATAATTGTGTAAATTTGGAATTTCCGAAATTGTACTTCGTTAGAACGCCATTTCAAATTTCCAATCTCCAAAATCAAAATGTCAAGTCCAGTTGTTTCCCTTATTTGTTCCAAATTTCATCTTGATTGATTCCATTAAGTCCTGATTTTATTTTATCTGCAAAATAAACTAAAACACATCAAAACGTTCATAAAACTCGAGAAACTATACAAATATTAAGTAAAAGGGGCGGTAAATAATGATATATTTTCGGCTCATCATAAAGGATAACTCATATAACAATCGTGATATCTCAAGTCAAATGATCAGTATACTTCTCAACTCGAGAATATTCCTATTGAAGCAAGCGTACCATATATTAGGAATCTTTCGTGAATCGTTTTGTGCTCATCCGCTATGAACACTAATATGTCTATACGAGTCTCTCTAGACTCGTGGCTCACTGAGATAAACCACTAAAATCCAACATTCTAATATACAACATGTACCAATCTCCCGGGTTTACTTACGAACCAAGAATGTAAGCTTTGATTGAGAACAGATCAAAAATGATATTGTTATAACATTTCTCAATGTCAATTGTGACGCTTTTGTAATTATATTATAACTTAATCATTCCTAGGTCTGGTATGTCTTTACCATTTATAAGATAATATATCAACGAAACTGTATATTTTATTCATAATAAAATATTATTCATACACATATTTACAAGAAAATACATGAGAAATCGGCAAACCGAGTACCAACTCCAACAATTTCTCCCACTTACTTTACTGCCATAACCGATAGTATCTCATACCTATCACCTATGTATGTTTATCAAATAACTTAGGAGGAATAGTCTTGGTAAGCGGATCTGCTATATTTTCCTCACTTTGTATCTTGCATACGATAATGTCTCCACTCGACACGATCTCTCGAATTATATGGTACTTTCGTTCCACATGATTTGACTTTTGATACGCCATCGGTTCTTTTGCTTGCGCAACAGCTCCGGTATTATCACAGTGCGAAGGAATCAGATTCTCAATGCTTGGGATAACTCCCAATTCTGTGATAAAGTTTTTAATCCAGACAGCTTCTTTTGTAACCTTAGATGCTGCAATATTGCAACATCTCCAATCTGAGAGATGCTACCGGCAGGGAATAGGTTGAACTGTCCCCCTGAGCCTCTGACTTTCTAACTATGATCAATACTGTTAAACTAATCTGAAAATACAAACTCATGCTTGGGGCCATTGCTCAACTCATCAATCATAAATGCATAACACTTTTCATACTAAGTACTCAATTTTACTACACATTGCAACATTGACAGTGATCACTTAAAAAGCATTATATATGTGATTACGCCCAAAAAGTACTTGCGGTTATCGCAGTATAGTTGGGGTGTCGATTCCTCAAATATATAGTTACAAGGAACTAATTTTACTTAAACAAAAATGTTAGTAATAACTTAATGAAAATTGATAGATTGAATTGGTAATGTAAAGTAGAGATTATGAAAAACACTTAGAAATTATCAGTAGATTGAGGCAGCAAAGCGTCGGGAATCCCACTTGTATCAACTTCCTATATTCAGTTGTTGATTCCTTTTATTACTCAATTGAAGGTTTCACATCCCAAACTAACAATCGGAAGATATTCAATTCAAAACACATTAAATTCTAAGTTAATCGATGAATTATCTTTTCTATGTTAACAGCACACAAAGTTATCGTTATGAACTATCTAACGTCGACAATATACCCTAAGGCAATACTATAGCAGAAGACCAACTCATAAAACAACTTTACCAATCACAACTGGGATCCCCAATCACACATAGAAGAAGCATGACAATTCCTATATGCAAGTTGGACAAATACAATCTCTGGATTCATATAATCATAAGATAATAAAGAATAACAAAACATCGATTGTATTAAATATAAAAGATTATTTAAGAATCAACAACATGAACATAAGATTTTAAATACAAGAGTTCATCCTTAGCTTTGCCTAGGAGATTAGTTCTTCATGTAGAAGAAAGACATGGCCTTGATAAATCGGAGAGACATCATGTTCGACTTGAAGTTCTTCATTATTATCTCTCGAAGTTATGTTTGTGGCTTTTTGCTATTTGTTATCTTTCTGTTTCTCTCCCCCTTTAGGGTTTAGGACGAGCTTAGGTTAATATAGAGAAGTCTGGGAGTCCATATATGCGTAAAACACAACCAAAATAAGGTTCAGAAACTCTTCCGGGGCGCCGCACCACCAGAAAACAAGGGTTGCAGTGCCAAAGTCTCAGGACTTTTGTATGTGAAGCATTTGCTGAGGGTGCAGCGGCGCCTGCTGGTTATTTTGTGACTTGCCGTATTCTATGCTTCTGACGTTCCCTCTCGCTTATAATGCGTCCGTAAGGTCCCAAAACATGCGTAATTGCTCCAAACTTCATATTTCATTGCTTCTAATAACAAAGCACAAAATAAACACTAATTAAGATTAAATACATGATAATTAAGCCAAGTTAGCGATTTTCAAAGTACATTTTCATATACTTATCACAACCCCCAACCATCTTATTGCTAATCCCCAGCAATTCAAGCATAAAAATAAAATAAGAACTAAATAAATTAATAAAAACTATGTAAGCCACTTTCGTAGGGATCATAATTCCATTTAGCGTATGCAACAAGCCTTTAAACCCCTAGGTGGCCCTAGTGGACGAGTTATAGTCTTGTGAGGGCTTACAGCGATGACACCCACAAATGTCATTTAAAACATGCAAAAATAACAAAATGAAACAGTCCCAATAGTTACACATATTATTGTCCTCAACGAATGCCTAGGAATGAAATCAGAGAACCTTCAAAGTACTCAAAGCAACTCGAATCCAAGTCCTTGAATAAATCAACTAAGCCAGACTCACAGTGTGTGTATGTGTAAAGGTTCATTCACAACTTGATTCCTAGGTAAGCCAACTCAATGATTTCGATTAAAAATTGGGATTTGATGGGTCAAACCAACCTAAATATCTCAAATGTGCTCTGTAATTACCTTTTTGTGCTCAGTCTGGTATGATTTTTCTTGTCTCTTTTTTTTCTTTTTGAACTTATCTTTTCTTTTTCTTTTTTCAACACACCCACCCTTTAAGGTAGCATTTCTCCTCATAGTGGTCCTAACACTCACCTATGGGTAGCTTCACACTTATCGGTTATAGAATTTCTTTCTTTAGAGACTTTTTTTTTTTTTTACCATACATCATAACACTTAGCAAATCAGGATAGACATCTAAGAAAACGGTCATTCATCGATATGCAATTTCTTCAACTAGTCACCTTGCCAACTACATAGGCTTTCATTGCTAAAAACCTATAGTGAAGTGCTTACGAGTCTAACCTAGATCAACTACTCAAGGCATCAGATAAAAGTACTTTAAAGAACTTATCATTTCAAAGATTTCACCATAAAGCAAAATATCATCATTGGACTTATGTTTTACTATTAAGGACTAAAAAAATAAAATATTTTTTTTTAATAACAGATATTATCGCTACATGCGTACATCCCCACACTTAAAACTTGCATTGTCCTCAATGTAAGATAAATATAAAGAAAATTGAGTGAGGAACAACACTACCAGGCATGGAGTTGATCAAGTTCCTGCTGGTGAGACTTTAGTTGTGCAGGCTGTGTAGGTTGCGCTAACACCTGCATAAATAGTTATGTAATTAATAAACATGCAATTAGCACACAATAAAATAAAACTAAAGTAAAGAAAATAAAAAAATAAATAAAATAAAATAAATTAGATAAAATAAATGCAGATGCAAGGGTTGCCTACTTGCTAGCGCTAAGTTTAACGTCTTCAGCCATACGTAATCTCTCAAACTGTCATGGTGGCTTCCATGTAGCGGATCAAATAGTCCAATGATCTTTCTTCTTTGGTAGGCATTGGTGATGAAGACATGAAAAGAATTTATGTCTGACTGAGGCATTGTATCCATTGATCCCTCAGGGTTTATGGATGGCTGAGATTTTAGGCTGCATGTAAGGAAAAATTAGCTCAATCTCCTTTTTAACTTCCCAGTGATCATCTTAAAGTCAACACTAACTCTCATTTTCCTCTTTTTACGGTTTTTTGGAACTAGTTCTAGTCCGGGAGGGTTAGATTCATTTGGTGTAGAGCCTGTCTTTGGCAAGACTGTGTCTATCAGGTATTATACTGACACTTATCATCATCTCGTGGTTGTTTCTCAACATGAAAAATGTTTACCTCCAGTGTCATATTTCCAAATGATAGCTTCATGAGACCGTTCTTGCAATTGATAATGGCATTAGCTGTAGCAAGAAAAGGTCTTCCTAAGATTAGAGGAATTTTAACTCAGTGTTAACCATAAATTGAGTATCTAAAATCAGGAAATCAACAGGGTAATAGAATTTATCAATTTGGACTAAAACATCATCAACTACTCTTTGCGGTGTTCTGATAGAGCGATCAGCTAATTGTAAAATCACATATGTAGGTTTGATCTCTCCAAGCCCTAGATGTTTATAGATAGAGTATGACATGAGATTAACATTAGCACTTAAATATAATAACGCTTAACTAAACTCATATGTGTCAACGTGACAGGTAATGGTGGGACATCTTGGATCTTTATATTTTGGTGGAGTCCTCTGCTTAATTATTGCACGTGCCTGCTCTATCAAGAATGCAATCTTTTCACATGATGCTTTCTTTTTATGGTGTATAGATCCTTCAAAACCTTCGCATATGTGGGAACCCATTTTATCACATGTAACAGATGAAGGTTAATTTTTACATGCTTTAAATATTCAAGGATCTCACCATTTGGGTCTGTAGCTCTTGGAGTAGGCCTATGAGTTTAAGGGAAATGTACTCTAATTGGGATATGTGGCACTTGTTCTTCTTGATGAGTATTTGTACTACTATCTTTGGGGTCACCTATAATGTTGGAGGTCTCCTGCAAGCTACCTCCTTACCACTCTCAGTGAATATGGCATTAACACCTTTTACATTAGCTGCTTCATGATCAGCATGTGCCATGTGTTGCCCTTGTGGATTTGGTTGAGCATGAGATGGGAATTTTCCTCATTCCTGTACACTCAGGACATTAGTAAACTTAGAGACTTGACTCTTAATCTCCTTATTGTCTTCAACTACCTCAGCTATCAATGACTCAAACGTTTTATTGGTTTTACTCTTGGCCTCTATAAATACATGCACAGTGGCCTCTAAAGAATTTCTAGGAATGGCAGGTGTGTGATAATGTGGCGCACTATAGCTTCTAGGCTGTGATG
>SKCR01040195.1:0-67226 GCA_019454045.1 Zanthoxylum bungeanum
ACTTCTTTATCTCGTACTTTGGCAAAGGAGTCCGCTTCAATCCACTTTGAAAAATAATCTGTCAAGACTAGCATGTAGACTCGTTGTCCAGGGGCGGTTGGTAGCTTCCCTACAATATCCATACCCCACTTCATGAACGGCCACGGGGATAGGATAGGATTCAGCTTTTCTGGTGGAAGATGTGGAATAGGAGCGAATCTCTGACACTTTTCACACTTCTTCGTGTAATTGATTGAATCAATTCTCATAGTTGGCCAATAATACCCAGTCGAATGGGCGCGTGAAGCAAGGCTTCGTCCTCCAGAATGATTTCCGCATTCTCCTTCGTGCAATTCTGATAGTACCTGTTGTGCTTGATCATGAGTAAGACATTTCAAGTAGGGTCCAGAGAACGACCTTTTCAATAGTTGTCCATCAAAAATGGTGAATCTTGCCGCCTGCCTCTGAATCCTTCTTGCTTCATTTCTTTCTTCTGGGAGCAGTCCATCTTGCAAGTATTTCATGATTGGCGTCATCCACGTGTCGTTTGAAGTGATGGTGCTAATTTCCTTGTTCTCCTTCCAAATTGATGGCCAATTTAAATACACTACTGGAATTGATTGAAGTTTATCCCCATGCATCGTCGACCCGAGGGTAGCCAACGCGTCCGCCTGAGTGTTTTCACTTCTTGACACCTGAGATATGTTGAATTCTTGAAATGTCGCCTGGACTTCTTAACTTTAACTTTCTGCAAGTAGGATAACATTTGAGGGTCTCGTGCCTGATATGAACCTTGGAGTTGATTCACTATCAATTGGGAGTCTGATTTCACTTCGATTCTTCTTCCCCCAAGCTCTTTGACCAAGCTGATTCCTGCAATCAAAGCTTCATATTCTGCTTCATTGTTTGTAACCCGGAATCCACATTTGATTACTTGTTGTAGTATATCCCCATCAGGAGTAGTGATCACTATGCCAAGGCCACACCCTTTCTTATTGCTAGAACCGTCGACTGAAAGTTTCCAAAGTGAATTTGATTGGATTGAATTGACTTCAGTACCTTCCAAGGGATTCTGAGTTGGACTGAAATCTGCTACAAAGTCAGCCAAGGCTTGAGATTTGATTGCTGTTCTGGGCTGGTAAGTGATGTCGTGTTCTCCCAATTCGACAGCCCATTTTGTTAATCTCCCAGTCAATTCTGGCTTGTGTAGTATGCTCCTCAAGGGGTACTCCGAGTAGACTGTGATAGGATGCCCTTGAAAGTATGGTCGTAGCTTCCTGGCTGACATTACCAAGGCTAGAACCAATTTTTCAAATGCAAATAACGTGACTCCGTATCAAGTAATGCTTTGCTTACATAGTAGACTGGAAGTTGGGTACCGTTCTCCTCTCGAATCAAAACAGCGCTCACTGCTTGGTCTGACACTCCCAAAAGAATAACCTTTCATTGTCGAGTGGTTTTGACAACAAAGGTGGGGATGTTAAGTACTGCTTCAGCTCTTTCAGAGCTTGTTCGCAGGCTGGAGTCCATTCAAAGTTTTTTGTCTTTTTAATGGCTGAAAAGAACATAAAACTTTTGTCTGTCGACTTGGAGATGAACCTGTTCAACGCAGCAATTCTCCCTGCTAGTCGCATGACTTCCTTTGGGCAGGTTGGAGAAGGAATTTCAAGTATGGATTTGATTTGATCTGGATTTGCCTCAATCCCTCGTTGTGTAACAACATATCCCAAGAATTTCCCAGAAGCTACTCCAAACGCACATTTTGTTGGATTCAATTTCATCCCATACCTATTCATCACCTTGAATGCTTCTTCCAGGTGTTGCAGATGCTGATCAGATCTTGTTGATTTCACCAACATGTCGTCTACATACACCTCCATTGTTTTTCCAATCTGTTGTGAGAACATTTTATTGACCATTCTCTGATATGTAGCACCTGCATTTTTGAGACCAAAGGGCATTACCTTGTAGCAGAATATGCCCCTATTGGTCATGAAAGCAGTTTTCTCTTGGTCGCTTGGATGCATAAGGATTTGATTGTACCCAGAATATGCATCCATAAAACTAAGCAATTCGTGTCCAGCTGTAGCATCAACCATTTGATCAATATGAGGCAATGGGAATGAATCTTTTGGGCATGCTTTGTTCAAATCCGTGAAGTCGATACAAACTCTCCATTTTCCATTCTTCTTTCGTACCACCACCACATTGGCTAACCAGGCTGGGAATTGAACTTCTTTAATGGCACCATTTTGCAACAATTTTTGGATTTCTTCATCAATGATCTGATTTCTCTCTGGGGCAAACTTCCTTCTTTTCTGTCTGATTGGAGGGTAGTCTGGATCTACATGGAGTTGATGAGTAATCAAGCTGGGGTCAATCCCAGTCATGTCTTCATGCGACCAAGCGAACTGGTCATGTCGTTTTTTCAAAAATTCTATTAAGTCTGCCCGTAGTCTGGGATCTAGATTTGCTCCAATTTGAGTTTTATGGTCTGCATATTTGTCATGGATTTGAACCTCATCCAATTCTTCAATACTTGGAAGTGTGGGCTCCTGCGAATGAGGTTCGTCCTGTAATTGCTATGCTGAGTGGACTTTTGCCTTCATTGTCGTCTGGTAGCATCCTCTGGAAGCAACTCTATCTCCCCTTATCTCTTGAATTCCCCACTTAGTAGGAAACTTTAGAGTTTGATGATAGGTGGAGGATACTGCCCTCATTTCATGAATCCATGGCCTCCCAATAATCAGATTGTAGGCTGAAGGACAATCTAGGACTAGGAAGGTTGTCATTTTGTTGATTCCCCCTGCGTAGACTGGAAGGCTTATTTCTCCCAAAGTAAATTTTTGTTCACCACTGAATCCAATCAACACAGTCGTTCTTTTGTTAACTTTTTCTAATTCAGCTCCCATGTCTGCCAAAGCTGTTGTAAAGATGATGTTGGCTGAGGATCCTGTATCTATCAGAACTCGTTTGATCATGAAATTTGCCACCTGTAGAGAGATTACTAAGGCGTCATGATGAGGGTTCATGCTACCAGAGTTGATGTCATCTGGAAACTCCATTATTAAATTTGTAAACATTTTTTCTGAAGACGTCGTGGAATGTTGAAGGCTTGACACAATCGCTCTGGAATGTCGTTTTGCTGCTGAATATGATACTCCACTAATCTCTGATCCTCCTGAAATGAAATTCACGGTGTTATCAATTGGTGGAGGTTGAATTGGTGCTTCCCCATGTCCATCCTTCCCGTTCCTCTGAGCTAAAGTAGCTTGCCCCTTCTCCGTAAGTAGATCCCTTAGAAACCCTTTGTTCAACAACTCAAGTACTTCCAACCTCAATGCTACACATTCAGCTGTGGTATGGCCGTAGTCTCGATGGAACTCACACCATTTGTTTGTGTCTTTATTTTTGAAACTTTCTCTATTGCGTGGTGGCCACTTTACTTCATTTCCCATCTTTTTAAGTACCAAGACTAACTCTCCCGGGGAGATAGAAAAATTGTAGTCTGGGAGTCTGGGTTTTTCCATTGGATTTGTTTCTCGAGCTCTGTATGATGGAGGTCTTCGATCAAAACCTTTTTGTTGGGGCTGATGTTCTCTCCTTGGGCGGTTCCATTTCTCCGAATGACGCTTTGGCATCATATTTGAAAATTCTTTGTGTCGTTTGGTAGAATGGGCTGTTCTTTCGTTTTGTATGCTGGAGGAAATGTCTTTCCTTTTATTCCTTTTATCTTCTTCCCACCTGATTTCAACTTGAGCTCGAGCCATAACCTGGTCCATTGTGTAGCATCGAAACTTGGTCAATTTTTTGTAGAGTCCACTCTCACAAAGTAACCCGTTCCTGAAAGCCTCCACAGCTGTTGGTTGATGAAGGTCTGGGATTGTTATTCTTTCTTTGTTGAATCGAGCAACATAGCTTCGCAATGATTCTCCCCTCCGTTGTAGGATGGCACTAAGATCATCAGTAGTTTTTTCAAGTTTGCAAGAGCTGGCGAAATGTTCAACAAATTTGTCTGCTAATTGTTGATAAGATTTGATGGATCTGTATGGTAGGTTGATGAACCATGTAAGAGCTGGACCACCCAAAGTTTCTCCAAATCCTCTGCACATTCCAGCTTCCCATTGATGAGGAGCTAAGCCTGTTGACATCATTTTGTATTTATAATGAATGACATGGTCGTCGGGGTCAGTAGATCCATCGTATAACTTCATGTCTGGTGGGCTGAACTTCCGTGGTAGCTCAACAGATGTTATCGTCTCAATGAAAGGGGTATCTGAAATGGTTCCAGCTCTACTCTTCTTCATTGGGAGTTTCACCCTGGTAGACTGGACATAATAGCTTCTTTAAATTCTTTCATTTCCTTTCTCATTGTGATGACAATTTGCTGAGCTTGGTTGACTGGTGAACTTGGTAAGTTCCTCTGGTTTTCACCATTTGATGGAACGTCGTCTGTTGTTTCGTCAAATGCTCCTTGAAGGTTAGCTGGAGTGATCCGGTTGTTGTGTTGTTCTGATGTATTGTGAAGCTGTGTGGGTGATGAAAGTAGTTCCAATTGTTTTTGGAGGTTTATGTTGGAACTACGAAAGGTAAAATTCTCTTCTTCCAAAGCTTTCAATCTGTCTTGTAGTATGGCCAATTGTGATGCCACTGGATCAGGTGTTTGTTCATTGCTTGAAGTCATGATTGACTAAGCAGTGAATGTTTGTAGGGAGGAAAGCCTTTGTCTGCAAATTATTGCTAGGGCCCCACGGTGGGCGCCAAATTGTGGACGCTGGATTTCGGCCGAGGTCCTCAATCAGAATTTGTAAGTTGGGCACTAGCAATCCTGCAAAAAACAAAGTAGAGTGGACGAGAGTAGGCTACCACCGGTGTGGTGGATACCGGGTATACTCCGACGCCCAAGTCAGTGACAGGAAATAAGTTTGTAAAATGGAAAGCAAGGTTGAGTATTACCTCCACCTCCTTTGTTTGGCCGTGAGAGCCGTGTAATATAGGAAGGGGTCAAGGATTGAGATTATGAAGTATTAGGGTGAGAGAAATGAGACTTGAATGCCTTCTTCCTGTATTCTTTTCATATTTATAGATGATATGATGTTGGGTTATCTGATTATGGTCTTGGAGTGTGAGAATTAGGTTAAGTGGAGTGGTGGGGTTTAGTGCTAGAATTAGGTTAAGTGGAGTGGTTGGGTTTAGTGCTAGAATTAGGTTTAGTGGAGTGGTGGGTTTAGTGCTAGAATTAATTGTAATCAAATACAAAATTCTTTTGGGCTTGGTTTCAGGCTTAATATGCGAATGGGCTTAAGGTGAAAGACAATTTTACCCTTAGACCAAATTTGGCTCTTACAGTGTGTGTGTGTGATGTTACACGTGAGGGTTGATTTATGTTTGGTTAATATTTTTTATTTATTTGTTTATTGTTTATTTGTTTGTGGAATTTGTTGTATTTAGTTGTTATTAATTGGTTTGTATTTTTTAATTGTTTGATTTGTTAATTTGTTTAATTGGTTGGTGGCTTTATTTTATGTTTGTGCATGGAAGTTGAAGGGTCACAGGGGTAGGCTTTAAGGTTCGGGGCGAGAATAAATTTTGATACAAAGGCTCAACGAGCAAACCCAAGGTTAAGCGAGCGAACAAAAATCCAACAAAATGTCAATTCTTGACTTTTCCCTTCCGTCATTCGTTTCACGTGACTCCCGCGACTTAAAAGGTGGTGCCTCCGTACGAGGCTCATCATCGGGCTGGTATGCAAAAATGCAATGCCTACAATCGCCCCCACTTTGATGGGACTTGTTCAGTGTGTGACAATGACAATCCTATCAAAGTTCGTGCAATACATATTTACTTACCTGGCTCGCCAGCTGCCACATGGTTTGCCTGCTGTGTTGAGTTGAGTTGGTCTGGTTGTGCCATTTTCGGCATGCTAAACCCCATTTCCGAGGTGTTGCTGAAGTGATGACTGTCCATCTTCGAACTGTGCTCCATTTTCGGAGTGATGAGATAATGGTCCATTTTCGAACCTTGCTCCATTTTCGGAGTGATGAGATAATGGTCCATTTTCGAATCGTGCTCCATTTTCGGAGTGCCAGAGTAGTGATGGTCGTCCATTTTCGAACTGTGCTCCATTTTCGGAATAATAGTCCATTTTCGAACCTTGCTCCATTTTCGGAATGATGAGATAATGGTCCATTTTCGAACTGTGCTCCATTTTCGGAATGATGAGATAATGGCCCATTTTCGAACCGTGCTCCATTTTCGGAATGCTAGAGTAGTGATGATTGTCCATTTTCGAACTGTGATCCATTTTCGGAATAATAGTCCATTTTCGAACCGTGCTCCATTTTCAGAATGATGAGATAATGATCCATTTTCGAACCGTGCTCCATTTTCAGAATGATGAGATAATGGTCCATTTTCGAACCGTGCTCCATTTTCGGAATGATGAGATAATGGTCCATTTTCGAACCGTTGCTGATGTGAAAGCGGCCCATTTTCGAACCATTGCTGATGTAAAAGCGGTCCATTTTCGAACCATTGCTGATGTAAAAGCGGCCCATTTCTGAACCATTGCTGATGTGAAAGCGGCCCATTTTCGAACCATTGTTGATGTAAAAGCGGTCCATTTTCGAACCATTACTGATGTAAAAGCGGCCCATTTCTGAACCATTGCTGATGTGAAAGCGCTCCATTTTCGAAACATTATTGATGTGGGCCTTGACCCTGGGACTCATCCCCAAAAGTGGATACTGTAACCGATGTGGGTCTCGACCCTGGGACTCATCCCCGAAGCTGATGTGGGCCTCGACCCTGGAATGCCATACTTGACGGAACTGATACTGATAATGATGTGGGTCTTGCCCCCAGAGTGCCGTACCCGACAAAGATTGATAGTGATGTGGGCCTCAACCCGCAGAGTGCCATACCCTGCAAAGACTGATAGTGATGTGGGCCTCGCCCCCAGAGTGCCATACCCGGCAAAGACTGATAGTGATGTGGGCCTCGCCCCCAGAGTGCCATACCCGGCAAAGACTGATAATGATGTGAATGATTTATTTCAAACCATACTGCTCTCCTCGAGACAATCCTGATAGCTAAACATATTTTTGTCCTCAACGAATGCTTAGTGTCGAAACCAGAGAACCTTCAAAGTACTTGATACACTCAATTTCGATTGTCTGAATGGGTGATCTGAACTAGACTCTTAGTGTGTGTGTGCTAAGGCTCTTTCGCAGCTTAGTCCTTTAGTAAGCCAACTTGGTGATTTCGTTTCAGAGAATCGAACCAGTGGGTCTAACCAACCTGGATGTCTTAATCACATTCTGTGATTACTTCATCATACTCAACATGATATGATTTTCATCTTTTTTTTGTCTCTTTCTTTTCATTTTTTTTTTCTTTTTTTCTTTTCTGACACACCTACCCTTTAAGGTAACATTTCTCCTCATGGTGGTCCTAATACTCGCCCATGGGTAGCTTCACGCTTATCGGTTATAGGTGGTCTATTTTTTTCTTCTTTTCTTTTTTATTTCAGAGACTTTTTCTTTATTTCCAACCATATCATATATCATAGCATCAGTAAACAAGTGTGGATACCCAGGCAAACGGTCATTCACTAATACATCATCTCTTCAACTAGTCACCTCGATAACTACTCAGGTTTCTACTGCTAGGATCCCGTAATCAAGTGCTCGTGAGTCTAACTGAGATCAATCTATTCAGAATACCGGAAGAGAGCGCGTCTCGCACTTATCATTTCTAAGGTTTCCCCCTACGGAATTCAATGTCATCACCGGACATATGTCTGACTATCGAAGACTTATCTCTCACTCATTTTTTCATTTTTTTTTCTATTTTCTTTTTTTTTTTCCAAAGAATTCTTCTTTTCTGCTGCTGACAATGTGGGCTTTGACCCCATGATCGATACCCGAAACTCAAACTTAAATGGGCCTCAACCCTCAGTTTCCTTCTCAATTATGATACCAATGTGGGCCTCGACCCAAAGATTACTACCCGAATCCAATATAGTGCTTTCAAGATTTCTGATTGGCTTACCCTCGTTGCTTTCTTCTTCCTTCTTCCAAACCTGTGAATATGAAACAACAGAATAAAGACGTGTGTATGTAATGTATACATGTGTGGAGATACTCCCTGTTCTTGATGGGCGAGACCCTCATTGTGCTCCTTGGCGCCACATGTTTCCTCCTGCTGGTTTTCTCTTCTGTTTGAAACCTGCAAACATAGAACGAACACAAGAATTGCAAGTATGTTACGTGTATGCATGCATGTGTGTGTTTCCTATCCCGTTGGGTTAGGCCTTCTGTCAATTCCTTTGGTGACTGCTCAGTCTTCTCTCCTTCCAGCAAAGTGCAGCTTCAATCTACTTACATCGATCGACTCGGTGAACTCATTCTCTCCCAAATCTGGTAGTCTCATTGTCTTGTTTCCCAATTTCCGATCTTTTCTGCTTATTTCTTCTGAGAATTCTCTGTGTTCTAAACATCGCTGAGTATCATAGTACCATGGTCGGATGCTTTTGTGAAATACACTCATGTTGCAAGTTGAAAGACTCAGGCAAGTAAGCGAAACGAACATCTTTATTATCATTAAGAAAAGGTTCGAACGAAGAGACAAAATCGATGTCTTTATTAAAAATGCAGGATCAAATAAACTAGGAGGAATAACTTCATCATTCGCAGCATTGCCTTCTTCATTGGCCTATGGTTCTCCACCGTTGTCATCCCCTATTCCTATGAATGAAGCTGAGTGGTTGAGAGTTTGGAGGAAAAGGGTTCTGGGTAGGCCAGAGTTGATCATGTAGTTGGGTAGGGGAATTCTGTGTGCGTTGGGTTGTTCTCTTTCTGGGTCAGGTATTTTGTGGGAGTCAATGAGGTTTTGGATCTCATGCCTAAGGCGGGTGCAGCTATCAGTTTCGCGACCCCTTCTCCGATGGAAGTGACAATACAGGCTTAGGTCAAGGTTGGGTGGTACAGGGTTTGGAATTGGTTTAGCCTCTAAGGGTTCCAGAAGTCCATGCGCCTTCAGCTTTTCGAAGACCCTTGAAAGAGGCTTAGCAAGGTTGGAAAATCGCCTGCTTTTGATGGCAGTGACCTCAGCGGTAGCGGGCTTGGTCCCTGAAGGTCCCTCAATATTCCTTCTATTTTGGCCATAGAACTTTCTGTTTTCAGCCTCTTCTTCTTCAATATCCATAACCGTCTCCCTCAATTGTCGGAAATCCGTAATCATCGAAGTCATCTTCCGCAGCTTACCATAAATGGAGGGCTTAATACCCTTGATGATCATTTTGATATGGTCTTTCTGAGAGGGCCGAGTCTGCATCTTTAGAAGCTGGCTTCTCCAGCGGTCTACATACTCCTTGAAGCTTTCTTCCGGCTTCTGCTTAGTGTTCTCCAAATCACGGAGTGACAAGTCAATCTCTAAGTCTGTAACATACTGCTTCAGAAAAGCATCAGCTAGTTCCCTCCAATCTTCCTTAACCTTATTCTCAAGGCTATGATACCAAACCACAGGTGCCCCCTCGAGTGACATCCCAAACATCTTTTGGACTTGGCGCTGTGATAGGCCCACTGAACTCATGACTGAGACATATTGCTGCAGATGGACTCTTGGGTCTCCATTCCCATTAAACTTGGCCATGTCCGGCATTTTAAACTGAGCTGGCAGCTGTTCTCCGAAGGTTATTGCCTCATAATCTAACAACTCTTCATGTTTACCCCTCATTTTGCGGGTAATTGTTTCAACCTGATCCCGAAGCTTCTGAAATTCTGCCTGAGACCCAATCACTTTGTCTGTTGCATACTTTTCCATGTCATCATCAAAAGTGGGGATATCATCCCCCAACCCATTCGAAGGCTCCTCGCACCTCACATTCTCATAATTTCCCCCAGCACGGGGTATAGCCATATTTACCATGGCAGTGGTCAAGGCTTGCAACTGTTCGGTAATCTTGGCGAAACCATTTTCCAACTGATCTATCTGGGATACCTCATTATCGGATGTACTCATATCTGTTACCGGTCTTTTGGGGAGTCTTCCCTTTTCCCTAACCCAACGGAAATCTATGATGGCTTTCAGAACACAAGGGTTAGCATGATGTATGTATGCATGGGGTGTATGAGATGCATGTAACATATATAACATACTAAATCAACTAAAATTTTCAAACAAATCGGCCCATTATCATTTTAGAAGCTTTTGGGCTAACTGTCATAGGAGTGAACTCATCCCAGTTTAAATGGCCCAACGAGTTCACATCTCATGGCAAGGAGCCCAACTAAATCCAAATGGTAATGTTCCGAACACAAGCACAAAGTGGCCCATCAACACTTAGAAGCCTTTGGCCCAATCGTCATAAAATACGTTCTTGTCCCAGTTTAAATGGCCCAATAAGCCCATATCCCATGACCCATGGTCCAAATGGATCCAAACGACGATGTTCCCAAGCACAAGCATAAAAGAAAGATAATGCAAACATAAAGTAACAATTTCTACATAATGGCCCATCACCATTTCAGAAGGTTTGGGCCTAATAATCATAAGGTACGAACTCGCCCCAGTTTAAACGGCCCAGCAAGTTCGCATTTCTGACAATAGTCCAACTGCATCCAAATGAGGATGGTCCACAAGCACATACTCAAGGAAATAATTGTTACTTTAACCATACAAACCCGATCTATGGGTGGTCTATGGGTGGGTTCACAAGAGTGTAGACAAAGGATCTCACCGGCGAAGGATGGCCCACAACTAGGTCTCCCCATATCTGTTACGTGCCAATGAGCTATGTTGTGAGACAGACTGTCAAATGGATTTCCTGTTGTAGATTCCCCAGAGGGAAGGTGGAGCGAGGCTCACTTAAATACCCAAGCCTCTTAGGCTCTTATCGCTTGGTGTCAGGAATAAACAACGAGTCCTCCAAATTAGTCCATCAAAATAGGCTACGAGTAGATGGCTATCTAGGTGCCTTCACAACTTTTCCTTCTAGAAAGGTAGTGAGTGAAGGAAGACACCAAACCATCATCTAGCTTTAACAATGCCTTTGATTAAACTCCCTAAACCCACAGTAGTCATGGTTAATTAAAACACAAATCCAAACATTACAAGACATTATTTCGGGGCCGATTCTCTATCCCCAGTGGAGTCGACAGACTGTAAGACACAGGAACTGAGCGACACATGCTGTTCCGGGCTCGCGGCCCGGTTGGGAGTACGGAGTAGCCCACGGGGGACTAAACCGGAGAATAATGGAGTCGCCACCCGGTGTGAACCGGGAAAATGATTTAAGGCCGCACTCACCCCTCGCAAGGGAAGACCTCAAACCGTTGGGTTCGGAATGGTCCTTTACTTATGTCGTTTGTAATGAATGGATTTGTGCAATATTAACCAAGTCTACTCAACATACATGTTGGTCAAAGTAGTCTAAATTCTAGGTTTGTATGCTTCAACAGTAAACTTTTCATAACGGCAAACATCCGACATCACACATCAAACATGCTACATACATAGTAATCTAAACATGCCTTAATTTAAATTCCTAATACAAAAGGTAAATAACTAAAGTCATGCCCAAAATAAAAATAACATTCTAATAGCCTAATCATGCTCACATACAAGTTTGAGTGGAATGAAACATATGAATCTTTCAAGTGGTACGGGGCATTGTATCCCGAGTGCAAACCATATTACCGTCCATTCGGATTCAGCTATGGAATTTATGTCCGGGTTTCCATCCAATATACCACAAAAAGAACACATATTTCATTCACCCGAAATCACATCATACACTAATTCACAATACTCATGCGAAATAAAATAATAAAATAACTAAAAATAAAGGATAATAAATAAAAGGGTGCCCTCAGGTCTTACCTTTTAAGTCGCTTTCCGGGAGTGCGTTCAACGGTACCGGAAGGGATGTCGTTTCGACTGATTTCACTGGTCCGCTGTTTCTACTGTTTTCACAGGTTCACTATTTCTGATGTTTTCACTGTTCGTTATTTTCGATGTTTCCGCTATTTTTGTCTGTTTTCACTCGTGGCTTCCGCTCGCCGTTTTTTGGGTTTTTGGCTCACTGTTTTTGGGGCAGTTTTTGGTGGTTTGTTGATCAGTTTGGTGGCTCGGTTTGAGGGCTGTTTAAGGGCTGTTTTTCTGGTGAATCACGGTCACAGTTTCAGGGTATTTTGGGGCTAATGAATCAGTAAATGGCTGCTGTTCTTACGTGTGCATGGAAGTTGAAGGGTCACACGGGTAGGCTTTAAAGTTCGGGGCGAGAATAAATTTTGATACAAAGGCTCAACGAGCAAACCCAAGGTTAAGCGAGCGAACAAAAATCCAACAAAACATCAATTCTAGACTTTTCCCTTCCGTCGTCCGTTTCACGCGACTCCCGTGACTTAAAAGGTGGTGCCACCGTACGAGGCTCATCATCGGGCTGGTATGCAAGAATACAATGCCTACATCGACCTTGGGATTTATTCCCGAATGTGCTGACAATATGGGCCTCGAACCTAGGATTCATTCCCAAAACTGCTGACAACGTTGGCCTCGACCCTGGGATTCATTCCCGAAATTGCTAACAATGTGGGCCTCGACCCTGGGATTTATTCCCGAAACTACAAATAACGTGGGCCTCGACCCTAGGATTCATTCCCAAAACCGCTGACAATGTGGGCCTCGACCTTGGGATTTATTACCGAAACTGCTGACAACGTGGGCCTCGACCCTGGGATTCATTCCCGAAACCGCTGACAATGTGGGCCTCGACCCTGGGATTTATTCCCAAAAATGCTGACAATGTGGGCCCCGACCTGGGATTCATTCCCGAAATCGCTGACAATGTGGGCCTCCCCTTCGGGATTTATTCCCGAAACTGCTGACAATTTGGGCCTCGAACCTGAGATTCATTCTCGAAACCGCTGACAATGTGGTCCTCGACCCTGGGATTCATTCCTGAAACTACTGACAACGTGGGCCTCGACCCTAGGATTCATTCCCGAAACTGTGGAAAATGTGGGCCTCCTATTTGGGATTTATTTCCGAAACCGCCGATAATGTGGGCCTCGACCCTGGAATTCATTCCCAAAATCGCTGACAATGTGGGCCTCGACCCTGGAATTCATTCCCGAAACTACTGACAATGTGGGCCTCGACCCTGGGATTCATTCCCAAAACTGCAGACAACGTTGGCCTCGACCCTGGGATTCATTCCCGAAATCGCTAACAATGTGGGCCTCGACCTTGGGATTTATTCCCGAAACTACAAATAACATGGGCCTCGACCCTAGGATTCATTCCCAAAACCGCTGACAATGTGGGCCTCGACCTTGGAATTTATTTCCTAAACTGCTGACAACGTGGGCCTCGACCCTGGGATTCATTCCCGAAACCGCTGACAATGTGGGCCTCGACCCTGGGATTTATTCCCAAAAATGCTGACAATGTGGGCCCCGACCCGGGAATTCATTCCCGAAATCGCTGACAATGTGGGCCTCCCATTTGGGATTTATTCTCGAAACTGCTGACAACGTGGGCCTCGACCCTGAGATTCATTCTCGAAACCGCTGACAATGTGGTCCTCGACCCTGGGATTCATTCCCGAAACTGCTGATAACGTGGGCCTCGACCCTAGGATTCATTCCCAAAACTGCTGACAACGTTGGCCTCGACCCTGGGATTCATTCCCGAAATCGCTGAAAATGTGGGCCTCGACCCTGGGATTCATTCCCGTAACTACAAATAACGTGGGCCTCGAGCCTGGGATTCATTACCAAAACCGTTGATAATGTGGGCCTCGACCTTGGGATTTATTCCCGAAACTGCTGACAACGTGGGCCTCGACCCTGGGATTCATTTCTGAAACCGCTGACAATGTGGGCCTCGACCCTGCGATTTATTCCCAAAAATGCTGACAACGTGGGCCCCGACCCTGGGATTCATTCCCAAAACCGCTGACAATGTGGGTCTCGACCCTGGGATTAATTCCCGAAACTGCTGACAACGTGGGCCTCGACCCTAGGATTCATTCCCGAAATCGCTGACAATGTGGGCCTCGACCCTGGGATTCATTCTCGAAACTACTAACAACTTCGGCCTCGACCCTGGGATTCATTTCCAAAACCGGTGACAATGCGAGTCTCGACCTTGGGATTTATTCCCGAAACTGCTGACAACATGGCCCTCGACCCTGGGATTCATTCCCGAAACCGGTGACAATGTGAGCCTCAACACTGGGATTCATTCCCAAAACTGCTGACAACGTGGGCCTCGACCCTGTGATTCATTCCCAAAACCGCTGATAGTATGAGCCTCAACATTGGATTCATTCCCGAAACTGCTGACAACATGGGCCTCGACCCTGGGATTCATTCCCGAAACCGCTGACCATGTGGGCCTCGACCCTGGGATTCATTCCCAAAACTGTTGACAAAGTGGGGCTCGACCCTAGGATTCATTCCCGAAACTGCGGACAATGTGGGCCTGGACCCTGGGATTCATTCCCGAAACTGCTGACAACGTGGACCTCGACCCTGGGATTCATTCGCGAAACTGCTGACAACGTGGGCCTTGACCGTGGGATTCATTCCCGAAATCGCTGACAATTTGGGCCTCGACCCTGAGATTCATTCCTGAAACTACTAACAACGTGGGCCTCGACCCTAGTATTCATTCCCGAAACCGCTGACAATGTGGGCCTCGACCTTGGGATTTATTCCCGAAACTGCTGACTATGTGTGCCTCGACCCTGGGATTCATTCTTGAAACCGCTGACAATGTGGGCCTCGACCCTGGGATTCATTCCCAAAATTGCTGACAACGTGGGCCTCGACCCTATTATTCATTCCCGAAACCGCTGATAGTATGGGCCTCAACCTGGGATTCATTCCCGAAAATACTAATAATGTGGGCCTCGACCCCAGGATTCATTCCCGATGCTGCTGATAATATGGGCCCCGACCCTGGGATTCATTCCTGAAATATCTTATAATATTGGCCTCGACTCTGGGATTCATTCCACAAACTGGTTGACTTTGCCGCTTTTTCCTTTTCTTCAAAACCTGCGAACAAAAACAAAACAAAAAAATGCGTACATGTGACGTGTATACATGTATGCATGGATATATTTCCTATTCCGATGTTTTAGGCCTTCCGTGTGCTTCTTGGTGCCATTTGCCTACAAATGTCTCAGGTCTCCCCCTAGATCTGTTTATAATTTCCTTTTGTCGATTCTTTTCTAGTGATTGCTCAGTTCTCTTTTGTCTTCATGGCTCAAGTTCTCATTACATCCCTTATTCGCGGGAGGATAGACTGGTCGCCCCCATACTTGATTTAGCTTTTTGCTCTCCGCTTCTTGCATTAGGCCAATGTAGATCATGTGATGTGATGTTCCATACCAACATACTATACTGCCTCTTACGAAATAGTCCCAATAGTTATAAATATTATCGTCCTCAAAGGATACCCAGTGTCCAAACCGGAGAACCTTCAAAGTACTCGATATAACTCAAATCTGATCGTCTGAATAAATGATCTGAACTAGACTCCAAGTGTGTGTGTGCCAAGGTTCTTTCATAGCTTGATCCTTAAGTAAGCCAACTCGATGATTTCGACTCGAAGAATGGGATCAGTGGGTCTAACCAACCTAGATGTCTTGATCATGCTCTATAATTACTTCCTCGTACTCAATATGATATGGTTTTCTTCTTCTTTTCTTTCGTCTCTTTTCTTTTCTTTTCGTTTTGAACTTCTTCTTTTTTATTTTTTAACACACATACCCTTTAAGGTAGCATTTCTCCTCATGGTGGTCCTAATACTCGCCAATGGGTAGCTTCACGCATATCGGTTATAGATGGTTTATATTTTCTTCTTTGGAGACTTTTCTTTGGTTTCCAACCATACCACATATCGTAACACAAGTAAGTCAGTATGGACATCTAGGCGAATGGTCATTCATCGATCCGAAATCTCTTCAACTAGTCACATTACCGACTACTCAGGCTTTCACTGCTAAGATCCTATAATTAAGTGCTCGCGAGTTTAGTCAAGATCAACCATTCAAAATATCGGATGAGAGTACCCATCGCACTTTATCATTTCTAAGGTTTCACCCTGAAGCAAACAATTTCATCATCGGACTCATGCTTAACTATTGAGGAGAAAAACTCGAACAAGTAGGTAAAATCAATGTCTTTATTATTAAAAATGCAGGATTGCAATCAAATAAACTAGGGAAAACATCTTCATTGTCTGCAGCATTGTCTTCTTCCTCAGCCTATGGTTCTTCACTGCGGCCATCCCCTATCCCCATGAAAGAAGCTTGATGGTTGAGAGTTTGGAGGACAAAGGTTTCGGGTAGGCCGGAGTTGATCATGTAGGTGGGTGGTGGGACGGAGTGGTAGTTAGGCAGGTGATTTCTGTGTGTGTTGGTTGTTCTCTTTCTGGGTCGGGTATTTTATGAGAGTCAATGAGGTCTTGGATCTCATGCCTAAGGCGGGGGCAGCTGTCTGTTTCATGGCCTTTTTGCTGATGGAAGTAATAGTATAGGTTTAAGTCGAGGTAGTGTGGCACATGGTTTGGAATTGGTCTAGGTTATAAAGGTTTCAGGAGTCCCTGTCTCTTCAGCTTTTCAAACACCTTTGACAATGGTCTACCTAGATCGGAGAATCGCCTATTTTTGATGGCAGCCACCTCAGCAGTAGCGGGCTTAGTCTCCGAAAGCCCCCCAAAAGTCCTTCTATTTTGGCTATAGAACTTTCTGTTCTCAACTTCTTCCTCCTCAATATCCATAAAAGTCTCCCTCAACTGTCGAAAGTCACCAAACATAGAGGTCATCCTCCTCGGCTTGCCGTAAATAGAGGGCTTAGTACCCTTGATGATCATCTTGATCTGGTCCTTCTCCGAGGGCCGAGTCTGCATCTTCAAGAGCTGGCTTCTCCAGCGATATACATAATCCTTGAAGCTCTCCTCCGGCTTCTGTTTGGTATTCTCCATGTCGTGAAGCGACAAGTCGATCTCCGAGTCTGTGACGTATTGCTTCAGAAAGGCCTCCGCCAATGCCCTCCAATCATTCTTGACCTTCCTCTCAAGGCCATGATACCATACCACGGGTGCCCCCTTAAGCGACATCCTAAACATCTTCTAAACTTGACGCTTCGACAGACCCACTGAACTCATCACATAAACATATTGTCGGAGATGGACCCTCGGATCCCCGTTAAAATTGAACCTGGCTATGTCAGACATCTTGAACTGCGAAGGCAGCTGCTTTTCGAAGGTCATCGCATCATAGTCTAGCAAATCCTCATGTTTACCTTTCAGCTTGCGAGTAACTGAACTACCTGATCCCGGAGTTTCTGTAACTCTGCCTGAGACCCGGCTATCCTTCCTGCGGCATACTCAGCCACGTCATCATCAAGGACATGGATTTCATCACTCATCATGTTCGGAGGTTCTTCACACCTCACATTCTCAGAGCCTCCCCCAGCACGGGGCACGGCCATATTAGCCATGGCAGTGGTCACAGCTTGCAATTGATCGGTAACCTTAGTGAGACTAGTCTCCAGCTGATCCATACGAGATCCATCGTTCTTTTATTCACTCATATTTGCTAATGGTCTTTTGACGAGTCTTCCCTCTTCCCTAACCCAACAGGTATCTATGGTGTCTTTTAAAACCGCATGTTAGCATGTATGCCTGCGATGCATGGAATTTATAAGTCGGCCCATTATCATTTTAAAGCATCCAATCATACTATTGCGAGGTGCAAACTTGTCCCAGTTGAAAAAGGCCCAACAGGTTTACACTTTTGCGATAACATGGCTAAAAAACTTCAAATGATAATGGGTCTAAACATAAAGTGGCACATCGGCATTTTAGAAGCTTTTGGCCCAATTGTCATAAGAGGCGAGCTCGTCCCCGTTTAAATGGCCCAACAAGTTCACAACTCATGACGAAAGGTCCAACTGAATCCAAATGACGATAGTCCTAAACATAGGCATAAATGGATAGTCTCTATTGGTCATACCACTACAGTTCATATGTATGTTTATAGGGGTATAGACAAAGGCTCTCGTCGGCGAAAGATTGCCCACAACGAGGTCTCCCCACTCAAGGGTCCGAGCGACCAAGTGAGCGCACCTTTTTTATACGCTAAGGTACGTGCCAACGAGTTATGATGCATGACTGACTGTCAGATGGATTTCCTATTGAAGATTCCCCAGATGGAGGGTGGAGCGGACTCTCTTAAATACCCAAGCCTCTTAGGCTCTTATCGCCTTGGCGACATGAATAAACAATATGTCCTCCAAATTAATCCATCACGGTAAGCTTCGAGTAAATGATTATCTAGGTGCCTTCACAGCTTTTCCTTATAGAAAGGTAGTGAATGAAGGAAGACACCAAACCATTACCTAGCCCTAATAGTGCCTTTGATTAAACCCCTTTCAACCCACGGTAGACACGATTAACTAAAGCAAAATTCACAAACATTACAAGATATTATTTCGGGGCCGATTTTCTATCCCCAGTGGAGTCGCCAGACTGTAGGACATAGAAATTGGCGACGCTGCTCTAGGCTCACGGCCTAGTCGAAAGTACGGAGTAGCCCACAGGGGAACTAAACTGGAGAAATAAAATGGAGTCGCCACCCAGTGTGAACTGGGAAAATGATTTAAGGCCGCACTCACCCCTCGCAAGGGAAGACCTCAAACCGTTGGGTTCGGAATGGTCTCTTTCTTATGCCCTTTGTAATGAACGAATTAATGTAATAATATAACCGAGTCTATGCAAGAACAACCTACTTCTAAGTTTGCATACGACCTATATCGAAGTTTGCATATAACCTATATCTAAGTTTGCATGCATAAAAGGAAGTCGGAATAACGGCAAGCACACAATCTCATAAATACATTAAATTGATAAACATGGCAATATAAATAAATAATAATCTAGACATAAACGTAGAAGAGATATAATTAAATTCCTAATGCGAAAGAAATAACTAATCATGCTTGGAAATAATCAACTAAATCATGCATAACAAATAACATACTAAACAACTTAATCATGCATAAAAGTAACATACTATTTCTAATAAACAACGAATAAACACAAGATTGGATGAAACGAAATATGTGTGTTTCTCAAGTGGTACGTGGAATCGTATCCTGAGTTTAGACCGCACTACCATCCATTCGGATTCGGCTACGGAATTTACGTCCGGGTTTCCATCCGATATACCATGAGAGATAGCACAAAATCATTCATCCCATGGCCACAACATGCATAAATCAACAATGCGCATGCGAAGAAACAATAATAAATGACAGAAAAAAGAACGTGAATAAATAAAAAAAGGTACCCTCAGGTTTAACCTCTTAAGTCACCTCTTGGAAGTGCGTTCCGCGATTGTCGGAAGGGTTGATGCTCCGCAACTTTTCCTATTTACTGGTTCGTTGTTTTCCTTCGTTTCTTCACTGTTTTGGGCTGCTGTTTTCTCTGTTTTTACTGCTATTTTTTGCCACTGTTTTTATGGTATTTGGGCAGTTTTAGCTTACTATTTTTGCAATTATTGCTGGGTAGATTTAGGGACGGTTTTCGGTGGTTTCAGGGACTGTGTGGGCTGTTTTGTGGTAGTTAGGACTCAGTTTTAGGGTGCGGTTTCGGTGGTTATTTAATCTGTTTGGGGCTGCAGTCTTGTTTTGTTTATTCGGCTGGTTAGTGGGGACACGTGGGTTCTTTGAGTGGGCTGGCTGAGTGCATTTTTGTTTCTTGGTTGAGGATCTTCACTGGTCGATGTGGGAGTTTATTGAGTGGAGTGACTTTGCTTGTGCGGTTGTGGCTTCTTGTTATTTAGTTTTCGGTCATGGGGTGAGGTAGTGTGGGCTGGACGTGAGGGCTGGACGTGAGTTGTCGTAAGGGCTAAACGAGAGGGCTGGACGTGAGTGATCGTGAGTGGACGTGAGGGCTGGACGTGAGTGGTCGTGAGGGCTGGACGTGAATATGTGGGTTTTTTTGTTTACGTGAGTGATGTTGTGTGTCTAGGGTTTTTTAGAGAGGGGCGATGATTTTCTTTGTGAATTTGTGTGTGCCGTGAATGCTAGGTGATGGAAGGGTTATTTTCTTTTGCTTTTTTTTGAGTGAATGTGCCAGGGTTTTCAAGGGTTTGGTTTATGTGTCTTTTTATAGGAGAGGGTGGAGGTTGTCCTTGTACGGGTAGGGAAAGAATATTGTGTAATAATAGGGATATCTCTAATTAGTGTGTCATAAGGAAAATCTATTTAATTTAGGGAGGGGATTGTTTTAGTTTAGGAAAGAGATTTAATTGAATTAGGGAGGTGATTGATGAGATTTGATTTGAATCTTTTAATTTGGGAAGGTGATTTGTTTTTTTTTCAACATGTGTTTAATGTGTTAATTGTTATTTTGGATGGGATGGGCGTGAATTAGAGGGTTTGGGCGTGTGGTTGGAAGGTTTGGGGCGTGTGGTTGGTTATTTTGGTGGGCTTGGTGTGTGGCTTGTGGGGGTTTTGGGCCAAGGATAATTTTTAAAACATAGGTTTAACGAGCAAACTCGAAGCTAAGAAAACGAATTAAATCCAACGAGGTATCAATTTCTGACTTTTCCCTTCCGACGTCCGTTTCCTGTGACTTCCGTAACTTAAAGGGTAGGGCCTCCGTACGAGGCTCATCATCGGGACTTATATGCAAAAAATGCAGTGCCTACAATGGCGTACATGATCGATCCTATTGCTGAAGCGTAAGGGATCCTACTAATAAGCTCTCTATCTGAAGGAGTATGTGGACATTGCTCCTTAGATAATTTGATTCCATGACAAGTAGGTAAATTACCTCTTTTGGAATCTTCCATTTTGAATCTTTTCAAAACTTTATCTATGTACGTAGATTGAGAAAGTCCTAACAACCTCTTAAATCTATTACGGTAGATCTTAATGTCGAGGATGTAGGCTGCTTCTCCCAAATCTTTCATGGAGAAATTCTGAGATAACCATTGCTTCCTCTGGTTGTGTCATATAGACTTCCTCTACGACGTTCCCATTAAGGAAAGCTATTTTGACATCCATCTGCCAAATCTCATAATCAAAGTGTGCAGCTAGTGCCAGTAAAATTCGAATGGACTTTATCATTGCAACAGGCGAGAAGGTTTCGTCATAGTCAATTCCTTGGATTTGTCTATAACCTTTCGCCACCAACCTAGCCTTATAGGTTTAGATGTTGCATTCTGCATCAGTTTTACGCTTGTAAATCCACTTGCAGCCTATGGGTTTTATCCCTTCAGGTGCATCTACCAAGTCCCAGACTTGATTCTGATACATAGAGTCTATTTCGGATTTCATGGCCTCAAGCCACTTGACTGAATAAATGTCACGCATTGCTTTGTCATAACTGGTGGGATCGTCATTATCAATGAACTGATCATGTTCCTCATCAATATGGAAACTATATCTTTCAGGCTCAAATCTTTCTCTACCAGACCTTCTGAGTTTATAACCTTGTGGTTGTTCTGTCGCTGCCATTTTGAGGGGCCTGGGGTTTAGTTCTATGTTAGTTTGTTCTTCTCGTACCTCATCGAGGTCAAGTCTAATCTCACTATATTTCTTGAGAAGGAATTCATTTTCTAGAAATTTAGCATTTCGTGAGACAAATGTTCTTTGTTCATTTGGGATGTAGAACACGGATGCTCTTGAGTTTAAGGCATATCCTACAAACTTACATTTAACTGCCCTATCATCCAATTTGTTAGTTTATGTGAGCTTGGAATATGCGTCACATCCTCAAACTCTTAGATAACTAAGACTATGACGTTTCCCAAACCATAACTCATATGGTGTTTGACAAACAGTTTTGGAAGGAACTTGGTTTAGTAGTAGTGTTGCAGTTTCTAAAGTAAGACCCCAAAATGAAAGAGGTAGATCCGTGTCTGGCATCATTGATCGGACCATATCTAATAATGTCCGATTTCTCCTTTCGGAGACCCCATTATGCTATGGAGTTCCTGGAGGAGTCCACTGGGAAACAATGCCATTTTCTCTCAAGTAATCTTGAAATTTGTTGCTTAAGTATTCACCACATCGGTGAGACCTTAGTGACTTAATACTTTTATTAAGCTGGTTTTTGACTTCAGCCTTGAAGTCTTTGAATTTCTCAAAGGCTTCAGATTTGTACCGTATAAGGTACACATACCCATATCACGAATGATCATCGATAAAGGTAATGAAGTAGGAGAATCCACCTCTAGCGGTGACTGACATTGGTCCGTATATATCAGAGTGTATGAGTTCAAATGTCTCCGCTGCACAGTATCATTTACCTTTGAAGGGTAATTTGGTCATTTTACCAAGTAAACAAGACTCACAAGTTCCATAAGGTTTATATTTTAAGGGTTTGAAATACCCATCCTTATGTAGATTAGTTAATCTTGTTTCATTGATATGACCTAAGTGACTGTGTCATAGAAGTGATTCATTGAGATTATTAGAGTTAACATTGTATATATATTAGAGGTTGAACATTCTTTGTTAGTTTGTAAGACATAGATACCATTATTCAAAATACCATCTCCATATTTTATTTCATTGAAATAAATAGAACATTCATTACAACTTATTAGGCATGAAAAACCTTTATTACATAAGAAGAAATTGAAATGATGTTCTTTACTAGAGAAGGTACATAAACACAATCTTCTAAGTCTAATAATAAACCATTCAGCAAAACTAATGAATAATTCCCCATGCAAAATGCAGCCAGTTTTGCTCCATTACCCATGCGTAATTCAACCTCCCCATGACGGAGTCTCCTACTGTTTCTCAGGCCTTGCACATTGTTACACAAGTGAGTCCCACAACCGGTGTCAAGCACCCAAGTAGAAGGTTGAGTTTTGAGAATATAGTTCAATCATATACAACATACCTGAAGCATTGGGCTTCTTGGCCTCTTGGGCTTCCCTAGCTTCTTTGGCTTTCAAGGATCTGCAGTCTTTCTTCCAATGACCATTCTTTCCACAAAAGAAACATTTCTTGTTTCCATTTTTCTTCTCCACCTTACCATTGGGCTTTAGGTGATATGGAGCCTTGGCCTTGCCCTTATTTTTCTTTGGGCCTCGTGGCTTCAGGTCCGTACCCGTAAGCATGACGGAGGTTTTAAGCTCCTGTTTCAAGTCCTTCTCTGCTTGCTTTATCAGATTGTGCAATTCTGCTAAAGTAGCTTCTTTATCAGACATATGAAACTGCATAATAAAGTTAGAAAATTCTTTTGGTAAGGACTGAAGAATTAGATCGTGGCCTATCTCATGATCCATGATGAACCCGAGGTTGGCCAATTTTTCAATATGGGCAATCATCTTAAACACATGTCCACTAACAGATCCTTCATTATACCTTGTTTGGAATAAGGCTCATGACACTTGGAATCTCACGGTATGAACGGAAGTTGAATACAACTCCTTCAAGTGAAAGATGATGGTTTGAGCATCCATATCTTCGTGAGCTTTCTGAAGTTCGTCCGACATAGAGCCAAGCATTATGCAAACTGCCTACTCATCATCATCGACGTGTTTCTTCCAAGCATCAAATGTATCTTGGTCAGTATCTTCTGCGGGTTCATGGGGAAATGGTCTTTCAAGAACATAGAAAATCTTTTCTTGTCGTAAGACAATTTTAAGGTTTCTAAACCAGTCATTGTAGTTGTCCCATTTGAGCTGATGGTCATCAACGATAGAACGAAGTGATACTCTGTTTGCCATTTGAATGTTGGTGAAATATTTTAACCCACCTGTTAAGAGAAAATGTTAAAATTAGGAATATATTTTCATTAATGTTTAATAATAACATGGGCTTTTAATATTATGAAGTTGCTCCCACTCAATTATTTTAAAATTTTAAGCAAATCGTATCAACCCCAATATGATGGATTTATTGTTGGAAAGGATCCCATTATCATCATTTCATAACTTCGACTAGGGCCGATCGTTATAAAATACGATATTAGGTAGGTTCCCAACCAATTTATGATATAAATCACAATTCCTTGATCATTGGGTTAGGCAATCAAATATTCCATAACTTATGCTAGTCATTGTGGACACCCAATCTTTGCCACTAAGTTATAAGACCACGTCTAAGGGTCGCTGCGTCTTATAACTCAGAAAAGTGAAACCATTGTCAATAGTATGATTTAGGGACAAATTGGTATTGGTCAGTCTGGTAAAGCCTAGTCCTGCCAATACGGTTTAAGCCATTTGGGTCTATACTTTACAATGGGAGGCAAATTTTAGACTTAAATTATTATTGAGGATTTTAGCAAGTTTAAGTGAATAACTGTCAAATGGATTCCTCCATTGAAAATCATCCACCAAATCCATTATTAATTGCTCCACTAATTTCTCCACCAAATCCATTATTAATTGCTCCACTAATTGCTTATCATGTTTGGTGGTGATTTGATAATTTTTATGATTTATTTATTAATTTATTTTTTGCTTTGAAAATGACTTTAATAATTACACACAACACACTTCTGAATGGTTCATCAATGTCGGGCATGAAATCTTCAGAATTCGAAATTATGTTGTATTTCAAAGTTGTAGATATTTGAGTCTTCTTTAATCTGAAACTAGAATCAGCTCAATCCGATATCAGAGTAAAAATATATGCCTAAAATACCACAGATGCGCAAAATTGGAATATTCAAAACTGCACTTCGTTGAAACGCCCATTTCGTCCTAAATGATTTCATTGTGTCCTAGTATTATTTTATCTGCAAAATAAACTAAAACACATCAAAATGTTCATCAAACCTGAGAAACTAAACAAAATATTAAGTAAAATGGGCGGTAAATATTGATATATTTTCCGCTCATCACACCCCCAAACCTAACATTTTGCTAGTCCTCGAGCAAAACAACAAAATAAAATACAATAAATAATTAAAATTAAACTAAGCCACTTTCGTAGGGATAACGGTTGTATTTAGCGTATGCAACATAGTGGACGAGTTGTAGTCTCGTGAGGGTTTACAACAATGATACCCACAAACATTTTAGAAAAGTAAACATGTAGTAAAACTTATGCACACAAAAGGAAAAAGACAAGAGAAAAGAGAATCAAGAAGTTAGTGACTAATCAGGTGAAATTTCTACTCCAAGTTACTAGTTGTTTTCTTTCTTTCTAAATTACTGAATAAGTAAATTCTCCGATTATATTTACCATTCTCCATATGCACAGCCGACAAAATATTAATCAACTCATTTTTTCCCACAACAGTCACAAGTGCAGTTGATAAGAGAGTAATATTTTTGTCCTAAAGTTTTATCAGAATTCACAACTTTTTGCAGCAATGGAATAATTTTCTGATTTTTCTAATTTTTTTTCTTCGATTTTTGATTTTTTATTTATATACTATATCTTCCATCTATGTAGCGAGTGTTGGGTCGGTGGCTCCCAAACCAGTTGGCTTTAGGGCACCAGGTGTCAAGACACCACTACAGACTTAATTACTCAGACTTCAGATATATATATTTTTGCAGCATCTTTGATCCATGTAGCGAGCTTTGGGCCAGTGACTCCCAAACCAGTTGGCTTTAGGACACTAGGTGTTAAAACACCCTTACAGACTTAATAACTCGGATCTCAGATGTTTTTTTTTTTTTTTTACTCCATCACTTTTTGATATGCTGCCTCCAATTAAACTAGAGCACTGGATATTACAAACTTTTCAATTATAGCTCATGTCCGTATGTTACTATGTATGTTGAAAATACTTGCTAACTGAGCATATGAAGATCCATTTTAGTCAATATTATGGAGAATTCACAAATTAAATAATTCAAAGGAAATAAACAAAAATTAACTTGTTCCGAATTAGGTTTGAGATATGTCTCAGGAGTGGAAACTCCTTACTCAGCTATCTCTTACCAATTTCACCTTTTTAGTCAAAATAAATACACAAAAACGCAAAATATTTTTTTAATTTTTGAAAAATTTTCAATTTTTTTTTTGTATTTTTTAAAAAATTTCGGCCTAAAAAAAAACAACACACAACTAAACACAAGATACTAATCAACTAATTTCCTCCCCCAAACCTAAATGAGACATTGTCCCCAATGTCTTAAACAGTAGAAGAAGAGTTTAGAAGATATTATCTGGTTAACTGAAATTCTACACGAAAAGTTAAAGGTTAAGATCCAGATTAATCTGAAGCCTCTTACCACGATCGTCCTCGGACCAATTTATCTTTGAAAGGATAGGGTCAATTTGTGGTTCATAGGCTAAGATTTGGTCAATTAGATCCGGAGCAGTTCTGGCAGTAAAGAGGAGCTCTTTCATAGGTTTTGATACGAACCCATTTCTCCGAGCATCATAAAGAAACACACAAAGAAAATCATAAAATCCTTCAACGTTGTACAGTCCAAGGGGTTTCTGGTGTATGTTCAGGTTCGCCCAAGATAACATTGTAAAAATTTCCTCCAATGTACCCAAGCCACATGGCAAAGCAATAAAAGCATCATCACGGTTAATCATTTCTACCAATCGTTAAGACATACCTGGCACGATCAGCTACTCTCCGTTTGATAGTCCAATAAGTTTTGCCTCCGCCAAGGGTTTTGGAATGATTCCCAAAACTTGACTGCCTCCCTCCTGTACAGCTTTTGAAACGATCCCCATAAGTCCAAGATTGTCTCCGCCATATACTAAGTGCATATTCCTTACAACAAAGACTCAACCCTATTCTTGTGCTACTTCTACGTATTGTGGCTTAACACCAACACTAGTATCGCAAAACACACAAATGTTTTCAACTCGTCTTCTTGAAGTGGCTTCCATGTTTTACTCTGGATGTCTTCAAAAGTGCAATGATGAGTTGAATTTATAATACCTGAAAATGGTGAGTAAAATAATAGCACTAGTACCTGCCAAATGACAATTATTAGTTAAACAGTAAAATAAATTGTGATAGTCAAAAAGGTCTGGATCCTATCTGAGAAAATAAAAGAAAACAACAAAACAAATTACAATTATTAGGAAAAGACAAATAGATATAATATGTACAAGAAACATAGCGGCTTGATTGACGTCTATGCGTCAGGGACAAGCTTCCCATCCAATTTTCTTATAAATTGGCAAACAGGGTCTTTTTGAGTCAGATTCCCGAGACTTAAGTGTTGTCTTTCTCTTTGAAATTGTGCATATAACACACGAATTTCGTGATACACATACCCACTAGGATGAGTCTCAAGAGTTTTATATATATCATCCAAAGACTCCTTACTCAAGCCATCCCTAATGAAATTAATCTTGTCTTCGCGGTTATCAGACACCATTCCAAATAAACGACAATGAGTATCACAAAACATACGAGCACATTTATAACAGACACATATTCTTTTGGCTCTTCTCTTTTTAGCATAGGTGCTCCTTCCTAAACCAGACAGATGTGAAATAAAAGAGTCAGAAGACTCACCTACCAATCGGACCCGTGCTTCAATTATCCAACGAATGTCAGTAGGAATACCTTTGATCATCAGTAACCTCATCAGTTCCAAGCGAGCTTTGTAGACTTTCATCAGAGATTTTTGAGGGAGAGAAGGAAATTGCTTGTGAAGATTTGCGAGAACTTCTTCCATCCTGAAATGTCTTAATCTGCAAAACTAAACACACAAAATTAAATCACACCAAATCATAATATATACACAAATTGCATGGGTTGCCTCCCTGCTAGCGCTAAGTTTAAAGTCGTCAGCTAGACGTGACTTCTCGAACGTTAAGCTGGATCTGAAAGTGTGACACTTTTGTTTTGTCGCTCAAATGATTCTCCCCAGTAGTGCTTAACACGCTTGTTTTTAACCTTGAAAGTTTTGTTGGAGTCAGGATCATGTATCTCAACAGCTCTATCTGGTAAAACTTTGGTGATCACAAATGGACCTGACCACCGTGATTTTGGCTTCCATGGGAAGAATTTCACCCTCGATTTGTTTAACAGTACCTTCTGCCCTGGTTCTAGTTGTATGGGCACTAACTTTTGATCATGTCTCTTCTTGGCCTTTTCTTTGTACAATTTGGCATTCTCAAAAGGCTGGTTGTAAAATTTCTCCAATTCGTTGAGGTGGTAGAAATTTTTCTCTTCTGTTTCTTGTAGTGCAAGAATAGGCTTCTTCAGTACGCAATGTGCTTTATCTTCAGGCTCCACAGGCAATTGACATGTTTTAAGTTTGTCAGTAGAACTTTACATTGCATTGGAAGTCTGGATGGTACTATTTATCACATCAAGTCTGAAACATTCCTCATTCTTCTCATTCGGGAAATTCATGGCTTTAAAAACATTGAATGTTACTTCTTGGTCCTGTACCCACATGGTTAATTCTCCTTTTTGTACATCAATAATGGTACGACCTGTAGCCAGTAATGGTCTCCTGAGGATGATTGGCATGTCTGCGTCTTCCTCCATATCAAGGACAATAAAATCAGCTAGGAAAATGAATTTTTCAACCTTGACCAGCACATCTTCAACTACACCTCTCGGAAATATGAGCGTTCTATCAGCAAGTTGTAGAGAGACTGAAGTTGGCATTGTTTCTCCAATTTGCAGTTTCCTGAAAATAGAAAAATGTATCAAGTTAACACTTGCACCTAAATCACATAAAGCCCTACCAAAGTTATGTTCTCATATGATGCAAGGAATGGTGAAACTGCTAGGATCTTTCAACTTTGAGGGAAGTTTCCTCTGAATGATAGCGCTACATTCTTCTGATAATGCTACTGTCTCGTAATCTCCCAATCTCCGCTTTCGTGAAATAATGTCTTTCATGAATTTGGCATAGCTGGGCATTTGTTCCAACGCTTCTGCAAATGGAATGTTGATATGCAACTTTTTGAACACCTCCAAGAATCGAGCAAACTGCTTGTCCAGTTTATTTTTCTGAAGACGCTGAGGAAAAGATGGAGGTGGAGTGATCTGTTCTTTTTCCTTTGCTTCTTTTTCCTCCATCTGTTGCTTTGTTTCTTTTGGAACTTCCTCAGTAGTTGTTTTGGCTCCAACATCTTTGTTGATTTCAGTACCGCTTTTTAACATGATGGCATGACATTGCTCCTTCCTCATGTTCCTCGGAATTTGTTTAGTGTTGCTATGAAGGTTACCTGGCGGTCTGTAACTCTGAGCATTGGCCAGTTGTCCAATTTGATTCTCCAGTGCTTTAATAGAAGCAGATTGACTTTGAATTAATGCTGCTTGGGATTGAAACATAACATCATATCTTGCTGCTTGAGAGTCGTGTTTTGCTTCTATCTTTTTCAAGTGGGTCAACACTTCTGTAATTCCTGATTCATTTGCCTGCTCCTGGCCTTTGTTCTGTTGTTGGAATCCGGGTGGTGGGTTGTTCATTTTCCCTGAATTGTTGCTCCATGCGAAATTAGGATGATTCCTCCACCCTGGGTTGTAGGTGTTGGAATATGGATTGTTCCCATGTCTGTTGAAATTGTTGACATAATTCACCGTCTCTTTATATTGGTTTGAAGATTCTGACTCAGGTGCTCTTCCAAATGGTGAACTTGTGGATCCAGTATTAACTTGCATGCTGAGAGTTTCCAGATTTTTACAAATCTGATCCAGCTTGGCATTTACTGCAGTGTTGGCTCCAATTTCATAAATTCCAGCAATTCGTTGAATCATGCTCATTTCTGTTGGCCATAAAGAATTGTTGTTGACCATTTCTTCAATTAAGTCTCATGCCTGATCTTCTCTTTTTGCCATTAAAGCTCCTCTAGCAGCAGTATCAATTGTGGTTATCATTATTCCAGAAAGTCCATTGTAAAAGGTTTGAACTTGTAGCCATTTTGTAATCTCATGGTGAGGATATTTCCGGAGTAAATCTTTGAATCTTTCCCAAGCTTCGCAAAGGGATTCTGAATCTTGTTGTACAAAAGATGTGATGCCATTCCTCAACTTTGCAGTTTTTTCTGTTGGAAAGTACTTTGTAAGGAATTTGGTGGCTAGAATGTTCCAAGTTGTGATGGAACCTGCTGGTAACGAATGTAGCCAAGCTTTAGCTCTATCTTTCAGGGAATATGGAAAAACCTGCAGTCTCATTGCTTCTTCAGTTGCTCGGTTGTAATTGAAAGTACCGCAAACTTCCAAGAAGTTGCTGATGTGGGCATTAGGATCTTCAGTTGCATTTCCCCCAAACTGCGCTGACTGCTGAATCATCTGAATGCATTTTTTGATGTCACACGCATTTTCTGATAAAGGAGGAAGTACAATACAGGAATTGAATCCGTCAACCACCGGAGTGGTTTCGTCTCGAATGGGAATCGGTGGTGCAAGGTTCAAAGGTTCGGGTTCCATGTTGACTAAAGCTTCTTGGTCTTCACGCCTTTCCCTTCTGAACTGTCTATGGTTCTTTCAATTTTTGGGTCGAGCGGTCAAAGTTCAATGCTTCTGGTTCGTCTCATGTAGTTTCTGAGAACCTGAAACACAAGAAAACAAAAACAATAAGTAAAAATAAATTAGATACAAGTAACGTATCTAACCCCAAAACTAATAGTGAAAGACAAATAAGTCCCTGGGAACGGCGCCAAAAACTTGACCGGTACCTACACACATGCGTATAACGCAAACACACGTATCGTTCAAGCAGTATAAAAAGTATCGATCCCATGAGGACTTAATACCTAATCTATTAATTTTATGAGGTCAAATGATTACTAGTATCTAACAGGTTGATTGATTGATTTGAAATGGTGATGATTTTGAATTTAGAAACAAGTAAATAAAATTGCACGAAAGTAGGTTTAAGAAAATTTAATATTATGAAACTATCTAGGGTTGTGAATTTTCTAATATCTTTTAAAAGATGAAGCGGTTATTTCATGTTTGTGTAATAAATCGATTTACTAACTTGGAACACGAAATTATGCAAAAGCCTATGTCGATGGTCAGACGCAAATATCCAATATAATCCAATTGAACCATATGTCTATGTCAACCAAATTACCTGGATTCATTAAGTTTAAGTTCCAATTATGGCTACCCCCGCCCGACAGGTATATGTCTATCATATAAGGAAATCTATTAAAGGGTTATCTATCCTCAATGAAGATCGTTGGCTATTAAGTCTGAGGCTGAAACCTAAAATTCCTTTGTCAAGTTTATTTTAGATTTACCAGATCAATCTTATTAGTGGCCAATTAACAAGACACATTAAGCTTAAGACTTAATAAGTAAACCTTTAAATTACCCAAACTATAAAATAACCCCTTATAAAATGGTGATATTAGAATTCATCACAACCTCAGATAACTAACTTAGTTATGACACATAACTATGGCTAGTAAAAACTTAAATAAAATAAAAGACATAATGTAAAATGCTGAAAAGTAAATTGCTGAAAAGTAAATGACGGAAAGTAAATGCTGAAATTAAATACTGAAAATTAAATGCTGAAAAGTAAATGCTGAAAGTAAATTACTGAAAAGTAAATGCTGAAAGTAAATTGCTGAAAGTAAATTGCTGAAAATTTAATAAAGTAAAAGTACAATAAAAGAAAATGTTGAGGTAAAAGGATTCACTTTTATTACTTCTATTTTAGATATCTCCCTTAATATAATATATTAACTTTGCATGATAATTACCAACCAGCCATATAGGCGGTATGCAGATTAAGTCAAATTAATAATTAATTACCAACCGACCAATCAGGCGGTATCCAGTTTAGTCAGGTTAAAACCAATTTAAATAATTACCAACCGACCAATATGGCGATATCCTCGTTAAGTCAGGTTTTAACTAGTTTATATATTATAATTAAGGGAGATTAATCTAAATATTAGTAATAAAAGTTTTACCTTCTACCTCAGCAAAGGGGAGTTACCTCCTCATACTGAAAAGTAAAAACTGAAAATTAAAGAAAGAAAAGTACAGTGCGTAAAAGTAAATTGCGGAAAGTAAAAATTGAAAAGTAAAGAAAAAAAAGTGCGAAAGCGGAAATTAATTACTGAAAGCTATAAATAAACAAACAAGATACAATCTTCTTAGTATGCTTAAGGAATTCCTTAGAAGAGAGTATGAATTTACAAATGAAATGGCTTGGTATTTATAGGTAAAATTTTGCCTCCATCAAATCATCCACCAAATCCATTATTAATTGCTCCACTAATTGCTCCACCAAATCCATTATTAATTGCTCCACTAATTGCTTATCATGTTTGGTGGTGATTTGATAATTTTTATTATTTATTTATTAATTTATTTTTTACTTTGAAAATGACTTTAAAAATTACACACAACACACTTCTGGATGGTTCATCAATTTCGGGTATGAAATCTTCAGAATTGGAAATTATTGTGTCTTTAAATTTGTAGATCTTTGAGTCTTCTTTAATCTGAAACTGGAATCAGCTCAATCCGATATCAGAGTAAAAGTTTATGCCTAAAATACCACAGATGCGTAAAACTAGAATTTTCAAAACTGCACTTCGTTGAAACACTATTTCAAGTTTCCAATCTCCAAAATTAATATGTCAAGTCCAATTTTTTCCCTTATTTGACCCACATTTCGTCCTAAATGATTTCATTATGTCCCAATATTATTTTATCTGCAAAATAAACTAAAACACATCAAAACATTCATCAAACCCGAGAAACTAAACAAAATATTAAGTAAAAGGGGCGGTAAATATTGATATATTTTCCGCTCATCAGGCCTCCAAAGATGCACACACCAAAGCCAAAACTCAACGGAAAGACTATGCCTTGAGTGCACGGGTATTTTGCCCTTGGTGATAGCCTAGGCAAATACCTCAAAACGTTTAACTCGAGGTTCCTCTAGTCAATTAGACTTAAGGATCCTCAAAATCAGTGGCTTACTCTTTAAACTTTAGAGTTGCTCACTTATATAAACCCAAGATATGAAAGGTTTGGTGTAAAACTTTTTGAAGAATTCTTTGGGTTTTCATAGTGCTCCAAAGATAATAAAATTAATTAAGAATCCGATGTGGGATAAAAGCTAATTTAATTTTAGCCATTGGATCTTAATTTAATGGTTTAATGAGATTATAAAACCCTAATAAGAGTTTGGGCCGAATTGGAATTCAAAACAAATAACAAAATGCTTTTTACTATTCATGTGAATAGTAATTTTTTATTTTTTATTTTTTTTTTATTCCGATTCCCAAAGTGCCCCCATCGTCATTCACCAATCCCTAAGCCACTATTGAACCTCATAAATGATCTCTTCAATAATTAAACACATTGAACCATTTATGAACAATTCCTACAGCAATCATATATGCTCTTATATTTGTACTGTGCCCTGTTAACCATTGATTTCGACTTTGTTGTGTGTGACCTTTTGGGTTCCCCTCAAGTTAGACATGAAATGAATCGTGATAATTTAATCGAATATAAATTATCCTCCGATCAGATGGTCGTTCGATTTCAATGACCAAGGTTGACATCTAGCAACATACCAAGGCCCCCAAATGAGAATGAAAGAAATATATACCCATTCTGTATGCGATTTACATATGATACGGTCACTCGCCTTACTGTATCCCCATCTATTGACCTAGGGTATGGAAAGTGTCTACCCATATGGTCAAAGGTATGATGTTGATAGTGTCATGAATCGTGCTAACCCAAGAATCTCACATGATTCTTCCGCTGTGGCCACAGTCTCAAGCACTGATCACACATATCAACCCGCAAACTGGAATACTACTCTTATAAGAAAATATTATCCGAGAGAGTGGTGATTCTCTGTTGTATCTTTACAAACTTCATGTGTTTCAACAAATGACCCAATCATACCCTTATGACCGGATCTTTTGAACTGGGGAAGGAGAATGTCAAAGTTATTTGATCCACACATAAGATTGTAAAGACCTCAAGTCAAAATACTAGTCATATAATCGATACATGAAAGTTCTCACAGACACATGGGATAAACACTCCATATGAAAACTTTCGACGGTCAGTTCGATGGACACGAGCAATTCATGCATCCATGTGATACACCAAGCGGACAGATCTCCGCTAGCAGCCTATGAGATCGGCTACCCCACTTAAGGGAGGATCATATCATCATGCTAGTCTCTCCGCTTTGTGAACGCCCAGATTATTCACAAAACTATTACTAGGAACATTTAAGAGTAATGATTCTCATAAGGCGTGGAAGCCATCGTCTTATTACTCTAAGGGCTTTATTAAAGTGTTGATGATTCTTATAAGTTATGTAAGACACGTATAATAAAGATTGCCATTTTATTAATGAATGAAAATATTACAAATACATGTACATATAGCCCATCCACAAGTTGGGTATAGGGCATATCCCTAACAAATGGTAAATAAGATAATTTACAACATGCAATTTAAATCAAACATTTTGATAAATGAATAATACATCTTTTATTTCATCACAAGTTATAATATATATATCCCAACAATCTCCCACTTGCACTAGAGAAAATGAGACATGTCATGTAATCCTAGACCCTCTAGATAACATTCAAACACTTTAGCCATCAAGGTCTTTGTACACGGATCAGCCAGGTTCTCTGCGGATGCAATCTTCATGATATAAATGTCTCATCTCTACATTATCTCCCTTATGAGATGATTTATTCTCTCTATATGCTTTCCCATTTTGTGACATCTTGGTTCTTTGGAGTTCGCCACTACACCACTATCGCAATAAAGTGTGAGTAGTTTATCCATGTCTGGAACTACTTCCAGATCTCCCAAGAATTTCCAGAGCTAGACTGATTCCTTAACCGCTTCACAAGATGCTATATACTCAGCCTCCATGGTGGAGTCAGCAATACAAGATTGCTTTATGCTCCTCCACACAATGGCCCCACCACCTAGGATAAACACTGATCTAGATATTGATTTCCTATAATCGACATCCGTCCGAAAATCAGAGTCAGTATATCCCTTGAGGATCATATCCTCATCAGAATATAAAGCATATAATTTCTTGTTCTCAAAAGATACTTGAGAATATGCTTTACAGCCACCGAATGATCTAATCATGGGTTAGACTGAAATCTACTGACTACTCCCACTGTAAAACAGATGTCCAGTCTCGTGCATAAATAACATACATGAGACTACCAACTGCTGAGGTATATGCGATATGTCTCATTTCCTCAACTCCTTGAGGTATCTTAGGAGACTGTTCATTTGACAAATGAATTCCATGCCGATAAGGTAAAATGCCTTTCTTGTAATTCTGAATCCCAAATCGTACAAGGATCTGGTTGGTATAGGATGCCTGAGACATAACTAACAGTCATCTCTTATAATCTCGAAGAATCTAGATCCCAAGTACATAACTGGCCTCTCCTAAATCTTTCATTTGGAATTGGTTAGCTAGCCAGGTTTTTATGTCCGATAATATTTTTACATCATTCCCAATGAGTAAAATATCATCGACGTAAAAAATGAGAAAAACCACATTTACATCAATGACGTGCTTGTTTACACAAGTCTCATCGAAGTTCTGCTCAAAATTATAAGACTTGGTCATGGTATCAAATCTTATGTTCCAAGATCGAGATGCTTGCTTAAGTCCATAAATGGACCTTGCAGTTTGCAAATCCTTTGCTCTTGATCTTGGACTATGAACCCCTATAGTTGTACCATATAGATACACTCATCAAGATTGCCATTCAAGAATGCAGTCTTGACGTCCATCTGCAAAATCTCATAGTTATAATATACTATAGTGGAGAGAAGAGTGCAGATAGATTTGAGCATGGCTACTGGCGAGAACGTTTCCTCATAGTCAACTCCCTCTTTCTGGGTATAACCCTTGGCCACTAGCCTAGCCTTGAAAGTTTGAACCTTCTTATATGTTCTCTTATTTCTCTTATCAATCCACTTGCAACCTATGGGTTTTACCCCATCAGGTTGGTCTACAAGTTCCCAGATTGAGTTGGAGTACATAAACTTCATCTCGAGAATCATAGCCTTGAGCAATTCTTATTTGTCAGAATCATTCATTGCACTATGATAGGTCACTGGATGTGATAACTTGTGCCTCTCCAGCTCATAGATAGCAATAAGGTTGTCGTATAACCCTCTCACTACATCTAGGTGGCAGATCATTCTTACATATTTGAATCTGATGCTCAGATGTCGTAGGTTCTATGTTTTTGGCAACCGTTGTTGACAATGTTGTGCGGGTCAAACCAAAAAGTAAATCCTCGAGAACACTTTACTTCTAGGTTTGAACTCCCTCATTTAATCCTCCTCAAGAAACGTATTATTTTTCATCACAAATACTTTGTTATCTTCTAGACTATAAAATTAACATCCCCCTTCCGGAGATGCTACCGGTAGGGAATAAGTCATCCTATCGCCTGAGCCTCTAACTCACTGACTATATACATCACTAATAACTCATCTCAAATATAGGCTCATGCATAAGGATTTTTCCCGACTCATTAACATGAATGAAACTTAAAACTCATAATTGTGTACTCATTATTACTTCTCTATACAACCCTGTTCTTGAACACATTTAATGTAGCACAGAGACTTATACATTACTAATGACTGATATGCAACTTTACTTGACGCTGACTATGCTGAACTTTTGTATACAACCTGGTGGACTCAACACCATATTGACTGCCATCAGTATCCATCCTCTCGAGCTCGTCCTCCGGGTATACCTATAAAATAAAAACACTGGGAGTGGGGGTAAGAATGTTTGAACGATCTAGTGAGTGGACAGTTTTAAAACTGAAATCGAAATGCTTTGCAAAACATTCATTTTACTGAAGTCAAAATCGTCTCAAGAAAAATGGATCTTTTGAAAAACTTTTTCTTTCTGAAAATCAAATCTCTTCCTGTGAAACTTTCAACAAACCTTTCTTTTTGTAAAATTCTGAATTTCTTATAAAACTATTTATCGTAAAGGTTCTTTTATAAAACCATCATTATGAAAACCATGTCTCTAAGTATCTAAAGAAAACCTAACGCATGGGGGCATTATATATTTTCACACCTCAAGCCACTAAACTGGAGCCAGGTATGCAAATCCATGCCATTAGGGCATTACGTATCGCCGTCCCCCAATGCATGCCATTGTCATGTCCCTGAATCTAGGGTCTAGGGGCGTTATGTGTCGCCATCTCCCTAACCCTGAAACCTTGGATCTAGGGGCGTTACATATAATCATCCCCATAGTCCTTCTCTATATGTGCACATGTTATATCCGTCAATTTCAGAATCTATACGAAGTTACAACTGAGGTGGATTTTTTCCACATGCCTCCAAAAATCACAAAATCATGCTTTATAAAACATTAATTCATAAACATTGCTCAAAACATTTTTATTTATAAAACATCTGAGATAAACTTGGCTAACACCCTAAATACGGAAAAGTAAGTTTTATCTCAAAACATATAAGTAAACACAAGTTTTAGAAAAGAGTCATTACTTCCCTTAGTCAAAGAAGATTATGATTCCTGCTGAAAATCTATGATGGATAGACTTAGTTAGAATATAATCATGTATTATGTTTCAGAACTAGGCTAAGTTTCTCAATTCGAATGGTTTTTATTACCACATGGTGTATCATGCTTGTGACATATTGTAATGTATGAATATGAGATGATATGAAACTCTTAAGGTGGTCTCTTATATCTTAAGTTGGGATTGAAATGAAATGAAATCATTTTTGTCACGTGTCGTGACACTAAGTCTTGCGCGTGGCGACACCCATATTGGCAGAATAAGGTAGAGAGCATTTCTAATTTCACGTTGCGATGTAATGGTTTGGGCATCGCGACGTTTCTCTTACGTCGCGACTCATTACTATAGCATTGTGACTCACTGACATCCAAAATTGAAACGAAGGGCATCTCTATGCTCAGCGTCGCAACACTTTCCCATGTGCATCGCGATGCTAGCCTGATTTCAGGCCAACATTCATTTCTATATAACCAATTCCCCAAGTGCAATTCCAACACCATCATACTAACACTTTTACTTGGACAATTACCTAAACTTTAACTTATTTAGAACACACTGATCACGAGATATAATTCCCAACACATCTTTATATAATTTGGCCAAGGGTTTCAATTTGAAATCTTTGAGCTATCAAATCCCAAATGATTTAAACTCATGTCAATATATCACCCATTACATAAACCATAATTATTCGTTATGAAAACACCAAACTCAGCCCCCCATTAAATGCATAATTTGGCCCGTATGCCCATTTTTATCTTGACCTTATTTCAACCAACACTTGAGCATAATCCACTCTAACAATCATCATAAATATACATTGATGCTTAGATTCTTGCTCAACCTTCTTAATTAACAAAGCCCAAATTCTTAGGGTTACTAAGTACTAAAATGCAAGTAATGAATGGATTTTCATTTCCTAAACAATGAGACGAAATAAGAAAATGAGACTTACTTGATCAATACTAGCTTAAGGATCCATCACCATTCCTCTAAAATTTCATAACAAATGAAGAAGGTGGGAGAGCTTCCTTGTTTCCCAAGCTCACTTTTTTTACCTCCTCAAAGAGATGGGTGAATAATGTTCTATTTATAGGTAAAATAATTGATTTTTTGTAATGGAAATGGTGGCTAGGATTGTGCCGCATCACTTTAATCTAGGTCATTCCCGAATTCTATTGTAGCAGTCCCGTAAATCTCGATTTTTGACTTATTTCTGATTCGAATTTGGAAACATATCCAACGTGGAAGTTGTAGGTCTCAAACTTAGATTTCCAAAAATATAAAGTTCATGAATATCAAAGATCGTATGAAGAAGTTATGGCCCATATATCAAGGCTATTAGGAATGAGACTTAAGCTAAATTCCACATAAGAACTGCAAGGAATTTACTGAATGTCCAAAAATTCATTTCATGAGCATATACCTGTTTGAAAATAATTTATATCATGCATTATGCCTCCCATTACGTAATAGTCATCGGTATTATCGAGGTGTTACAAAAAGAACCCACCCCTAGTTTCCTTAGGATAGCCTACAAATAGGCACACCTGAGAACGAGGCTCCAACTTTGTAGTCATATTCTTTAGCACATGTGCTGGACACCCCCATATGCATAAATTTCATAAACTAGCTTTACGAACACTCCACAACTCTAAGGTAGTATTATGAAAAGACATAGATGGAACTACATTTAGGATATACATTGTTGTTTGCAATACATATCCTCAAAATGAACTAGGCAATGAACTGTAACTAAACATAGATCTTTTCATGTCTAGTAGGGTCTGATTTTTCCTATTTGTAACACCATTTTACTTTGGTGTTCCAGATACTGTGAGTTGGGATATTATCACAAGCTAAACTAAGAATTCCATGAAATATCTATCAAGGTATTCTCCTCCACGATCTGATCGTAGAGTTTTGATTGTCTTACCGAATTGGTTTTCAACCTCAGCACGATAATCTTTAAATTTTTCAAAAGTATCTGACTTGTGCTAGATTAGGTAAATGTACCCATATCTAGAATAATCGTCAATAAAAGTGACGAAGTATTCATAACCTCATCGGGCTTTTACAGTCATCGGTCTGCAAATGTCTGAATATATTAGCTCAAGTGGTTGACTGGCTCTCTTACCTTTTCTTGTAAAAGGTCTTTTGGTCATCTTTCCTTATAGACAAGATTCCCATACTGGTAGAAATCCAGCCTTTAACTAGTTTAAAGCTTCATTCCTTTTCAACCAATCTATTTGGTCAAGGCTAATATGACCAAGTCTAAGATGCCACATATATGTGTCATCGTGAGAAATCTTTTTCCGTTTTGTTTTAGGTTTTTCAACCTTAAATATTTCAGTGTTTAGTAGTGAATTATGTGTTAACAGCCTTAACACATATAGATTATTTTTAGAGTTTCATGTGCATATAGTTAATCCATTTCTACCAATACTAACCAAATTATTATTAAATGAAATGGAAAAACCATCATCCAAAAGTTTAGAAACAGAAATCAAACTCCTGCGAAAACCAGGAATATATAACACATTGTTCAAACAAAAATAACCATTTTTTAAAAAGTTTAAACTATAAACTATCACTGCTCTTGCTAAAACGACATCCCCTGTCCCGACTCTCATGGTGCAGTCACCTTTACCAAGGTTCTTCTATGAATCAAGTAGCTGCAAAGAAGAACAAACATGGTTAGTGGCTCCAGAATCATTAATCCATGCAGATTTATCATCCTCCATTAATAGAGATTCGATGATAAGTAAATCGTATCTACTTATGAACTTCTTTGCTTTCAACTCAGCAAGGTATTTAGGACAGTTCCTTTTCCAATGATCATTCTTGTTGCAATGGAAACACGTGGTCTTGGCATCCTTGGAGCTTTTCTGGTTCTTCTTCATGGGCTTTGCTTTAGCCTATCCATTGTCTTTCTTCTTATTCTTTGTAGATTTATAAGATTCTGTAACATTTTCCTCTGCACTGGGCTTATAAGGATCCATCAGCATGAACTCGTAATGGGTGAGCTCAATTAGCAGTTGAGTCAAAGTAAAAGACAAATTGTTCATAACATAGTTGCTTTTAAACAGTAGGAAATTATTCGGAAGAGTTTCCATGATTATAGAGTTAGGGTTGGTGCTTGGAGTGCCAATCCAGATCGTATTTATGTCCGATTTATGAATACGAACAATTCTTTTTTCCATAATATTACTTATTTATGGTAATACTTCTTACTTTTATATCCCTATTCAATCTAATTACGATTAGATTGAAACTAAATATGATTTAGTGATATGTATATATTAGATAAAGACCCGATAATATATTTATAGTGCGCACTTACAAAGTAGTTTGTAATTGCCATTGGGAAGTGTCACTACTAGAAGTATATTATCAAATAACGTTTCTGGTCAAGATTTACTAATACGGGTCAGTTAGTAAAATCCACTAAGACCAGTACATGTCGTATATCGTGACTTGGTCCGATTGTTTATCCCAATAAATCATGAGTCTTGGGAGACTCATATAGACATGTGGGTATTTATTTGATAAACACTGAATGACTCATCAAAGATTTCCTAATAGATGGTACACCAACATCAATAGGAATCTTCTCGAGTCGAGTAGTATAGTGGTCATTCGACTTGAGATACCACTGCGGATATGTGAGATATCCTCCACACTTAGATGTCAATCACGTCACCGATCTATTTAGATCAGACCTCCGCCTGTTTATTGGGTATGGACTGATGCTCATAATATCCTATGAGTATCAAATAGAATCCATCAGTCCTGTGTACAGGGCATAGATATCATGTATGTATTTGCGATCTAGTAAATCCATTGATGTGGTATACTTCGGAAGCGAGTTCCGAGTGTTATTTATAGATCGTAAATTTAAACATCGACTATATTATACCTTAGGGATTTGACGTTCTTATCTATATCCCCGGTATAATATTGATAGCCTATGACGGGGGATTATACGTATGCAATGATCTCGACTTGCATAGTTTAGCAAGATTATTCGTGGTCCTTATAATTCATGAGTGGGTGGATTATGGACACGAAATTGGATTCTATGACGAATAAACCTAAACTTAGAAAGTCCCATGATATGAAGTGCACTTGTTGAGCATGTGGGCAACTCGTTATGAATTTATAGATTATTCATAATACTTCGCCGAATTAAATATGTTAATTCGAGTCGTTTAAATGGTTAAACGAAAATACCTACATTATGGGCATTTCGGTCAATTGATAATTAATGTGTATTTGTATTTGATACAAAATTGATTTGATACATATTAATTATTTGTCAAATCAAATTTTGACACATGTCATTAATATATGTATTTGTTATTTAATGTAAATAAAAATACATATATAATAATAATCGCATTAATTAATTATTTAGATGTTTAAATGTTAAATATCTATATAATTAAATTATTTCAATATTACATAATTGTTATGCAATATGTTTGATTATTATTGGTTACATGTGGCATGATTCTTTTAAGCTTGAAGTATACAAATTGGATTTGTTAACTTAAAGCTTATTATTATTAATTAATTAGATTCATTGACCAAGTGACCAAAAAGCCCTTATTCATACCCCTAAAATTGGTTATCTTTAGTATTTAATGTGAGAAAATTTTGTTTTCTCATTCATAAGACCTACATGGCCGAACCTAACAAGCATAAAAGCACCCAAAAATTTGTTTGAAGAAACAAGGAAGAAAGTGAAGAAATCAAGAAAACGTTTAAGGAAATTAGGAGATTTGGAGGTAATCTTCATAACTATTAAACTTAGAAAGTTTGTTTCTTGTTCTTGAGTATCTAGACAAGTTCTAGTGTTTCTTCCTTTCTTATATTTTGGGGCTTTTTGATTTGGAGGATGGATTTGGAGTCTAGATGCATGTGTGAAGTTAGATTGGATAGTATTAGTGTAATATTAGTTCAATTTTACCATTTGATGACTTGTTGTCATCCTAGAGTGTTATGACCACTCTTGTAACTCCTAGAATTATTCTTGAGTTCTTCATTTGTGGTGACCTTGGTCGGTGTAAGTATTAATATGATTTGAGAAAATTGGATTTAAATCATGAAAAATTATATTTTTAGTTACCAAATCAGATCTGGAATTTCTGTGATTTTGGTGATGAAAAGTATGTTTTTAAAATGTATTGGATGTGTTTTGGTCATTGGAACAATTTCCGGAAATTGTTTCGGAGTTGAAATATGCGAAAATGGTGAAAAATGGAGTTACCGGTTGAGTTTCGGGCTTATCGGGTGTCCGCTATCCAAACAGCCCTTGAACTACCCAAGTACTATTGGGGCTGACCTCGGCAGCCCTCATGTGTATTGGTTGGTCGGTTCTGACAAAAATACGTTTTATGCCATTTTACGGAAAAAAAATTTCGTAAAAGTTTCACGATGTTTCTAACCTATTTATGTTGTTATTTGATATCGAATAAATATGTTTAGGTGAAATATGAATGAATTATTCATATTGGATATTGAATAATTTATTGGTAATTTTAAAAGTTTTTAAAGTTACGATTTCGCCCGAACAGCAAGCTTCCACTGCGCCCGCACTAAAACCCCAACAAAAATGGTATCAGAGCAGGTCTGGTCCTTCATCTATTACATTTTTCATGCTTGATACATGATATATAATCCGATTTTGATATTTGAACATGCATGTAATTTAGATATTTCTTAACTTTTTGGTTATACGTTAACGGAAAACATAATGGAGATTTAATGGTTAAGTTAAGTTATGTTTTCCCAGGTAGAATAAACTGTTAAGAAATTGATCTAGATTAAAATCTGCATTTGATGTAGAGTAAAACTCTCCTTAGGAATATCCCCGCTTAAATAAGGCATTAAAGTAACTAGTATTAGGAATACTTGTTTCTTGGTCCGCCTTGTCAGTACAGATGCAAATGATTTCCTGATATTGTAGTTGTATCATGCCAAAGCTGTGCAGTTATGGCTGATGATAGTTCATTTACGCCGGTAGAACTTATATGATAAGAGACAAATTCAAGTGAAAGTGGAAATCCTGAACGTGTCAAAGCTGTCAGGACTACATCGGTAGCTTGAGTCTGTCACTGACAAGTAAAGCCTTGATATGCCTCCTTATGAACGTACCAAAGCTGTCATAACGAGAAACAATCAGGACCAAAATCAGCAGTCACAATGAGTGTGATTGACAATGAGTTGTCTACCTGTGAATATACGTAGGCGAGAACGTGCTAAAGCAGTGAGTCGAAATATATTCATGGGGTCCACTTCTCACTATGGAATTCAATTTAATTATTGGATTCCCATTTTCTGTTGGGGATTACGGTATTATGTAAAATAGTGGGAGGCACTGCTGGGTTAAAAATCCATAACAATGCCTTGTGTAATATTGTGAAAAAGGCCGCTTATGTTTCTTTTATTCTATTGTATATAGAATTAAACTTCTAATCCACTGCATGAATATTATTTGTTTATGTGTTCTGACCTGGCTTATGGTTGCAATTTTCTAGAATATGTTCTAGATTTAGAGTAAGCTTGGATATTGTAAGATTAGTCAAAACCATCGGGAATTGTTGTTCCGATTTTCTTGGAAAATCAAGATGGTTAGTGACTTAGTAACTAAGCCACATTTGGTAATCTAAATAGATATCCATTTTAGGATATGCTTCTGAAGAGAGAATAGTTTCTTTTGTAGTAAGAATTGACGTGAATTAGTTTATGTCTCGAGATTCTTGACTGGCATTAAGAAAACCCCATTAGGTATTTTTTTATCTGATAATGACGTTTCTTGGCTTTAGTAACCTTTAGAGGTAATGTGTCTGACACAGTTTGCTAATCAATTATTTACAATTGTTGTGAATAATTGAAGGCAAATTCTAAAGCTAAAGAAAGGAGATATGTATAGTTGTGTGTAAAGAATATTGATTCTCACAATACGAAAAATATAGGTATTGGATACCAGATCTCCCGTCTAGTTATTTGAAATATTGTTTAATGATTATTTTGATATTTGATATTAGAACTTGTGACTATTGGATAGTTACTTGTTCTTTATAAACAGTTATTTCATATTTTAAATATGACTAGTAGTGTCATTGATGAAAAGATAAACATTAAGAAAAATATTTGGTTAAGTAAATAACTTAGAACAATGTTTTGTGAGATTTTATCACTTAAGTATTAGATGTTTATTCTGTATAGTAAATGATGGTCTGATACGAGATCACACCACATATCCTTATCCATTTAATGAATATTGTATTCGAGAATGTGATTAAATCTCATTTAACCAATGATCGGCATTGGACCATAGATTTATTAAACTAATACATTGGATGTATGTAGTTTAATAATATAAATTTCCTTGGATAGTTTTCGTTACTTCGTAACTTAGTTAATGAGTTGTCATGAATTAGTTACGTGTTTCTAAAAGAAAACATATTGAACGTCTTGAATGGTTCGATAACTTTCAATATGTTTCTGATGAAACACGATAAAATATTTGACTGGTTCAAAGATTTTTGATCTGAAGCTTCGAAAACTGTATCTTTAAAATTCATCATGATTTTTTGAATAGTTCAAAATGTTTCATATGATCAAACATTTGAATTTATGGCAATTAGTTCTAAGGTTATTTAATGAATATGATTCTTACTCAATATGATTCTTCTACGACTCCATCGTTATAGAATTGGTCAGTGTGAGAAATTGAATCTTATATGATTTGATTCATTTGATATTGAGTATTACCGAATTGTATTCAATACACTTGTGGATATGCTCCAGTAACGCTAATTCATCCTTTTAATTAATGTTCCATTTAATTCTACAGTTACATCTATGATATGTATAGGTAGAAAATTTGAATCTTGAAAAGTTTGAGATTTGAATATTTCTTTTGTATAATGGTTATATAATTGAAAGTACTTGCGCCTCAGAGGTACAAGTAAAAGTTTACCAGAATATTGTATTCTATTTGATAGAATATCTTTTCTACGATCATCAGTAATAAAATTATTTTAGTACTTGGTGTGTAACATCAGATGTTAACAATTATAGAAAAGACTTGACTTATTGAAGTTAAATGTGAGAGTGATAAACTATAAATGGAAATACATAATTAATAAGATGAAAAGACCCTCTTCCGTATAAGTTCAATAGGATGACATAATCATTTACAAATTATTTGATACTTAATGATTCTGTTGTTTTCTTATCGAAGAAAATTATCCTATAATTTATAGTGGGAGCGATATTTGATATCGATTTTGGAAGTTAGCATTAAATCTAGATGTAAGATTGTTTATAGTTTACTACAATCAAGTTTGGACTTGATTAAGCTTTCGTTATGAATTGTTCATATAGTATGCAAATGGTTTGCACATCAAAAGCAAAGTGAGCTTGTTAAAGGTTTAACATTTATAGTATGACAGTGAGAAATGTTATACTCAGAAATCTATTGTAGATTATGAGGAAACTTGTCTCTAATCACACAAATCGAACAATTAAGGATCTGTTGGTTAATGTTGATATTAAACTATGTATTTTAGCTATGAATACAAAATGGCGTTCTTGAATAGTTTCTTTGAATAAGAGATCCATTGTGATTTCTTTGTTTGAAGAGTTCATTCTAGAATGGCCCTGGAGTTTGTATTCTGTTAAGATTACAGTTTGATATACCATCTTATAGAGCCTATTGTAGACTCAGATGAGCTTTCCGAAAATTTGTGTTCTCTAATTTTTATATTAGTCAGATTGTCTGATTTTATCAATGTAACATACGTAATCCTAGCGACCTGTACATTATCAGAGGCCAATGTCTGTTAAGTTTTGAATGACATAATATTTGAAATAAATCATGTTTAAACAAGTGCATTCTCATAAAATGACTTTCGGGACATTCGGTAAATTTCTTACAGTTCTGATGCGGTACTTAGCTTACGTCCTATCCGAGTAGCCCTTAGTAATCGGGGTATACAATTTTCATACGATCTCCGATTCTTATGAATTTTATATCATCGGAAAGATAAGACTGAGAGCTACAACTTTTATGTTGGACATTTATCCAAATACGAACCCGAAATAGGTCAAAAATCAAGAATTACACGGCTACTACTGTAAATTTTGGCTGAAGTCTAGAAAGGTGTGATGTGGCACACTCCTGGCCACCCATTTCATTACAAAAATCATAAAAATTCTTCTATAAATAGACTGCAATTTATTCACCTCTTTTAGGAAACAGAAAACGTGATTCTTGAGGGCAAAGAAGCTCTCCAAATTTCTTCACTTCGCATGGAAAAAGTTTGAAGGAAAAATGATGAAATTTCAAGATCTCTTGGTCAAGTAAGCTTCTTTTTCTTCTCTCTTCTTCTTAATTAGGAACATGGCCACCTATTCTCCATTTACATTTTCATGCTTAGAAACACTATGATTTGGGGCTTTGTTGATTAAGAAGGTTGGGCAAGAAATTGAGTCATAAGGCATGTCTATGAAGTTGTTTAGAATGATTTATGCCAAAGTGTGGTTGAAATACAGCTAAGATGAAAAAATGTATATGGGGGCCGAATTTATTGGCTGTGGAAGAAATATTTTTGATGTTTTGATGGTAATTTGTTGAATTTCATGCACTAGGAGATAATATAACATGGATTAATGTATTTGAGAGTTGATAACTCAATAGATAAAGATTAGAGCCATTGTTCAATTTTTATATAAGGATGAATTTGGAAATTATATTTGGTGATAGTTGGGGATTGAGTATGGCCCTTTTATATGGATATTGAAGTTTAAGGGATTGTCTATGTGGATGTGTGTGCGTGAAAATAAGGATTGCTTTGAGCATGGTTAGTGTAAGAGTGGAAAATTGGCCCTGAATTTGGGCCAGCGTCGCGACGCTCGTGTTGGACAATTATGACCCATAACATCACTATTTGTAAAAGACATGGTGTTCTTTATACAAATTAACTATATGACAAATGAAATTTCTCTTTTATCATTTGTAATTGGATTACTTGGATATATAAATGATAAAAGTCCTTATGATTAGTTCCGAACTAATAAGATATGAGACAGTATTAATCCACGAAATATTTGATCCTTAAATATCCCTAGTCGTAGTATTATCGAGACTGGACATCGATAATGCGGAATATGCTAGTATTGCACTTGTGCGCGTTATGGAAGCTTAACATCATAGTTTTCATATATTTAAGTATTGGATATTTATGCAAGTGTGATAGGAGGTTCTGTTAACCGATGGTACAGGAATAGCTTCGCTTTGGATAGACACCTCGGAATCCCATTGGTAGTATGACTATGTGTCTAAGGGAATCCGAATCAGGGTAGGTGTATATGGTCTTAACTTGAGACTTGCATCGCTAATACTTGCGACAATCAGTATACTTTGGTTTTGGTCATCTTGGGCTTTAAAAAGTTTTGTGTACGCCTCTTCTGGGTATACTGAGAATCGTAATGTGTTAGGTGTGATGTCAATATGGAAGTATCACTTCAGTCATATGGAGATGATGATCACGTAGGATACAAAACTGGTACTCTTAAATGCTGCAGCTATCGGGATAGTATGACTAGGTCATGATTATCCGATTATAGAGACTAGTGGCTAGTGATTCAATATATGCTTCGTACGGGACAGACACAATTCCAGCCCTAGCCCTAGCATGTGACATCCGATACTGAATCGTAATACGTAATACATAGTAAATTACGCCTGATAAAGATTACATATTCTTTGTTGAATATTTCTGGAGAATTGGGTAGGCACGGTGCTTTGCTAGAAGCCAACCATGTCTTGTAAATCGATAAGAATGTGGTACGGGGTACGCGCGTGTTCGGATAGTCCGACAATCGGATTTACTACCAACATATCCAGGGATCTCTTGGGTCGCTTCCCAAAGATTCACCGATGACATTTGACTCGAACATAATTAATCTTGGATTAATTATGAGAGAAAAATTAATCTTGGATTAATTACGGCAAGAATTAATCTGGGATTAATTATCAAAGAAAGAATTAATCTGGGATTAATTGCGGCAAGGATTTTATCTGGGATAAAATTCGATTAGAAGAGAGAACGCGATCAATTTGGAATTAATCGATTAAATAATATATTGGATATATTAATTAAAATTAGATTTCAATGCAGAATTAAAATTGGATTTTAATTCGGGCGAACGAATTAATTTAGAATTAATTCGCTAGCGACTTTCATAATAATTTTGCTAGGTATTATTATTTAATTAAATTATATTTAATTACGTAGCGACAGAAATTTCATTTAATCGGATTAAACAAACCCGAGCCCGAAGTGTGTTGAGCAAGCCACTTGAATTTTGAATTTAAGAGGTAGGGTCCACCAACTTACATCACTAGTCACTTGAGTTATGGAAGTGGTTGGGCATTTAATGTCATTTTCCATCCAACACTTTTGCTTTTGCTTTTGGTAAAACATATACTCAACTTTTGAGAGTTAACTTTTTAATTAGATTTTGGAAATCAAAACACAAACTCTCTCTTCTCTCCCTTGCCTTGGCCAAACCTACCTCTACTTGTTCTTGAAATTTTGCAACAAAATTTCTTCCAAGCTAGCACTTAAGGAGTCAACTAAGGTGATAGGGAAACTCATCCTTGAGTTTTGAACAACAAAGAGAGCTTGGAGCTTCATCTACAAAGCTTGGAACTTCCGAAATACAAAGAAAATGTTTTGAAACTCATCTGGTCAATGTGAGTATTTCCGCAACTCCCTTTGATTTATTCACACACAAATCAATCTTAGTGATCTTGTGGCATGTGTAGGACACTAACAATGGTATCTAGAGCCATCCTAAGTTTGATTTTATAATCTAGGGTTCATGACTTTAATTTTGGGATTTTGTGTTTGGAACATGATTTGCCTAAATTGGTTGTTTGGTTATGGTTGGATGATGTTGAATTGGATTTGTACATCTAAGGAATTGAGAAAAATTGATTAGATCAAAAATCCCTAATTTCCCACCTTGGCCGAATTGAACCCTAGGAGTGCTCATGGTGAATTTTTGAAATTTGACAATTAGATATGTTAATTGGCATGAAATGAATGTTAGTTGTCGATTTAATTGGATTGAAATCAAATTACATGATGAATTCTTGTCAAAACCGTGAGCTATAAGCATGTAGAATGAATTGTTTTGCTTCAATTTGTGTTGGACATGAATTGGAATTAAAGAGCATGATTAATTGATTTAATTAGTGTTTTGGAAACATTAGATTAGTTGATTAATTATGTTAATTACACTTGAATTGGATTAATATGTAATTTGGAATAATGTATTAACTTAATTGTTGTAATTGGGCTTAATGAGCTTGGTTGGGCCAAGTTTGGTTTTGGACAATTGGGTTGGATCCAATTGGGCCTAAAACCATTTCCATAAAGTCCAAATATGACTATTGGGCCTTTAATAATTTAATTGGGCCTAATGGGCCAAAATTGATCTTTGGGCAAATGGTGATTCCTAATGGGGCCTTGGCATCTTGGGTTTGATCCATAATGGCCAAAGCCCATGCCTAAAGAATTAATTGAAAGCCCATTGGACTTTAATTGAATAGTATTGGATGCTAATTGGGCCTTTGGGACCCATTAAGATTGGATTTGTAATCCAAGTCTAAAAGGCACTATGAAAAGTGTAATTATTTAATTTTGAATTAAATAAGAATTAGTATTGGATACAATTTAAATTGGATTTAAAATTGTAGTTCGATATAATTCAAGAATAAATACTTTGAGTATTTATTCTTAAACGAGTTGGACTCGCGCAAATCAAATCATTGTTTGAACATTGGATGGTCATTAATTCAAAGATTAATTAATTGGATTAGATTGATTGAATAACATGCTTTATGTGAATACTTGGATGTATTGTATGAATAATATATATCAGATGGATATTAGAAGGGTGGGGGTAATTTTGGAAATTGTTGTAATAAATTTAGAATTTATTTAAATTGGACCTGCGTGTCCAGCCTATTATCTATTTTCTCATTGTATTTCTCTTCTCACCAATTCCCCTCAATGTAAATGAGGTTTCTTTAAAGTATTATGTAATTTGGTAGAAGTTAGAATAGTGCTAGCGGGAGAGGAAAGAGAGAGATTTGTTCTAGGAACAAATTTATTATATATCCATCAACATATCATTATTAATTTATTTCGCGCCTTATTATGCTTTTAGAATGCATGCTTAAGGGTATATGATGAGACCTAATTAAAGATAATAAATTTGATGCCAATTTAAGCGAGAAACCCCAATCAAATATTAAACGTTTTTCCTTCAATCGAGGTGTTCTCTCTCAAGATCCAAGATTGGCATTGGTTTGTTGGCCAAAGTCAAGATCAATGTCCATCGCGGATGTGTTTGAACCACGAAAGCTTTGTTCTATATCGCATGTCTTGGGCGGTTGTGACTTGTTGGCCAAAGTCAAGGTCACTTCTAGTTCATCGACGTGGATTACGAAGCTATCCCACTGTCAATCGGTTCTGTTTAACTGGAATCATTAAGTTTGTTGAGCCAAAGCCAAGGCTTAGTCGATTCAGAAGAAATGGTTAGGAAATATATTGGATATATTTGCATATATTGGATATGTGTTTCAGACTTGGAGGTCCACTTACCGGATCTAGGAATTGGATGGGATCCAATTGATCTTAGAGATCTACCTAGTTAAGTTTCATACAGCTTGTTGGCCAAAGTCAAGGTTGTGTGTTATTTAACTGGATCCTAGTCCACTAGGAAACTAGGTTTCCCGAGTACACCATAGTGTTAGTGTTCCTAGAACATGCCAAGGATCTAATAAGCAAGAAAAGGTGTTCATAAATTCATTATAAGTTGCGGAATTACTTACATTGAATGGATTTGAGCTTTTAAAATTTTGAGAAGAAGATCTCCAAGATCCTTCCTTTGTTGATTCCAAGCTTTGAGATGGTTTCCAAGATCCTTCCTTTGTTGATTCCAAGCTTTGATTTGTGAATGAAGATCTCCAAGATCCAAGCTTTGAGTGATGATTCCAACCCTTGAGTTAGTTTCCCTATCACCTTAGTTGATTCCATGAAGTGCTAGCTTTGTTGATTTTGCAACAAAATCAAAGAGAGGGAGAGTCCAAGTTCACGCCCATGGAGGAGAGGATATTAGGGTTTCCAATTGTTTCAAGTGTTGTGTAGGAAGTGAAGTGAGAGAGAAGGCTTTTGGTAAAATCTTTTTTACCCTTTTCACCTAAACTATGTGGTTGGGTAAATGGTTTTACCAAAACCATTACAAGGTGGTTGGATGGTTGGTGGCTTGGCATAAATGCCAACTACCCTCCCAACTACCACATGTGAAGTGGGCCCCACATTTGAATTCAAAATTCAAATGGATCCTACAAATGTTTGCCGCGGCTCGGATTCGTTTAATCCGATTAAATGAATTTCCGTCACTAAATAATTAAATCCAATTTAATTAAATGACGACGCCTCGTAAATATATTACGAATGCCGTTTATGAATTAATTCTAAATTAATTCGTTCGCTCGTATTAAAGTCCAACTTTAAATTTGTAATGAAATCCAATTCATGTTAATATATCCGATATATTAATTTTAGCCCATACGAATAAATTAAATAGAAAAATCAAATTTAACTATTAAATTTATTCTACCGATTAATTCAAAATTAATCGCGTTCTCTCTCTTCCGAACACATTTTATCCCAGATTAAATAATACCTCAATTAATCGTAGATTAATTTTCTCCATCTTAATTCATCCCAGATTAATTCTCTCTCTTAATTAATCCCAGATTAATTCTAATTCGAGTCAACTGTCATCGGTAAATCTTTGGGAAGCGACCCAAGAGATCCCTGGATATGTTGGCAGTAAATACGGTCATCGGATTATCCGAATACGTGCGTACCTCGTACCACATGCTTACCGACTTACAAGACATTGTGCCAACCCAATTCTCCAGAAATATTCTTACTGGAATATATAATCTATGTCAGGTGTAGTATACGTAGTATTGTGTATTGCAATCCAGTATCGGATGTCACGTGCTAGGCCTGGGGCTGGAATGTGTCTGCCCCGTACGAAGTACATGTCGGATGTCTGGTAACTAGTCTCTATAATCGGATGAACATGACCTAGTCATATCATATCGATGACTGCAGTACTAAAGAGCAGTAGTTCCGTATCCTATATGACATCATCTCCACTATGACTGGAATGATACTTCCGTCTTGACATCACACCCAATACACTACGATTCTCAATATACCAGCAGAGGCGTACACAGAACCGGTTAAAGCCCTGGATGACCAAAACCAAAGCATATTGATTGTCGTAAGTATTAGCGGTGCAAGTCTCAGGTTAAGACCAAATACACCTACCCTGATTCGGACTTCCATAGACACGTAGTCATACTACCAATGGAATTCCGAGAGGTTTATCCAGAGCGAAGCTATTTTCCATACCATTGGTAAAACACAACCTCCTATTACACTTGCATGAGTATCCAATACCCAAATATATGATAACTATGCCGTTATGCCCTCACAACGCGCACAAGTGTAATACTAGTTTATTCCGCATTATCGATGTCCAATCTCGATAATACTACGACTAGGGATATTTAATGATTAAACCTTCGTGGATTGATACTGTCTCATATCATCTCAATCCAGGAACTAATCATATGGACCTTCTATCATTTACACATCTATGGTGATCTAATCACAAATGATAAAAGAACAATTTCCTTTGTCACATAGTTAATTTGTACAACAACACCATGATCTGTACAAATAGTGACGCTATGGGTCATAATTGTCCAACAATCTCCCACTTGGCCTATAGCCAGTCACTCGAATGTCATACACCCGAACTATGTACGGTTCGCTCAAACTGCTGAGGAAAGGCTTTCGTCAGTGGATTTGCATGATTATCGTCTGATGCGATTTATACGATCATCACATCGCCACGATGTATGATCCGAACGAATCAGATGAATAGTCGAAGTATATATCTGGATCGTTGATGAGACCATTAATTCTTTAGTCTGTGCTGACGCCTAGCTCAGCTTCTAACAGAACTATATCTAATCTTATTAGATTTATTATCGACCCAAAAAGCTTATATTGCTGCCTCAGCCACAGCAATAACCCGCATTTGTTGTTTATTTGGCAACAGTATCTTGCCTGGAAGATTTCCAGCTCACTGTTCCGTTATTCAAACTGTATAGTACCGTTATTGTTATCGGTTAGGAAACTTGCAGTAGTGATCCCGGTCACTTCAAGTTCTCTTTCTCCATAGTTTAAGACATCATCCTTAGTTTTCTAAGATACTAACGGATGTTCTTAATATCAATCCAGTGACTATCACTTGGATTGACCGGTTTGTGACTCCATATGCTCAAAATGTATGAGACACCAGGTCACGTACATTTTTCAATGTACGAGTTCTCAGAGAGTGTTAACAACTTTTAGATCTAACCCATTAGATCTTTATTCCTAGAATAAAAGTTGTTTCTCCCAAGATTTCTACGGAGAATCTTTCATGAAAGCCAAGCTTTCACCGATTATATTATGGGAATATCATTTCCAAGGAATGACATATCATCATTATTTAGGACAGTCACTTTCAGTGCGCTCCCACTAACCTCCTTATATACACAAGAAACATTTCTCGTTTTGAATTATATCATAAACCATTATGATTGCATCAAAACGATAATTCCAAGAACCCAATGCTTACTTCAATCCATACATGGATCGAATAATCTACAAACCTTGTTTGCTAGTTTTGGTACGACAAAACCGTCAGGATGTACAACATCCTCCAAAAAGGTTTCCTTTTCAGGAAAGCGATTTTCCCGTTCGGCTGTTATATTTCATAATTGAAACATGCAGCATCAGTAAGCATTATCCAAATGGATTTAACGTGGCAACAGGTAAAAGATCTCGTTGTAATCAACATAATGTTGATAACGATACCTTTCCGCTACAAGCCCAGCTTACTACGTTGGTATGCTGCCATCCACGTATGTCTTCCTTGAAGACCTATATAGTACCAATAGGCACAATGCCTTGCGGTACAACAACTAGTGTCCAAACATAGTTGATATACATGGAATCTATTTTGGACTCATGGCACTTTTCCATAATAGGGAGTCGATACCTTGTATCACTTTATCATACGTAGTCAGTTCGTATCTTTATGAGGTGAGATCAGAAACCCATACCCAGGTTGTTTTCTGACTCTCTCCGATCTACGCGGTTCTTGTGTATTAGAAGATTACTGGTACAGTTTCATCCTTGATGAACTGTTTGTGTTCCATTAAAGACTTGGTGCTTTGAATAGTATTACTCCGATTTTCATCGAGTTTTACTATCCTCCCACTTACCACTGCATATCGGTGTTCCTCTTAGGAAAACCGCATGGCGAGCAATAATTAAAATTGTTCTCTTGTGAGATGTATAAGTACTATACTTTGGTTTCCCTAGGATAACCTACAATTGGCACTTGTCCAATTTGGGTTCTTGTTTGGTATCATCCAAACATATGCCCAGCATCCCAAATCTTCAAGAATGAGAAACCCAGTTTCTTTCCTGTTCATATCTAATATGAAATATGTCAAACAGATTTTCATGGAACCTTATTCAAAATAAGTATTGCACTGTTAAATGCTTATCCCTTTAAAGGAAAATGGTAGCTCAGAGCGACTCATGATTAACCTTATCATGTCCGACAAAATTTGGTTTCTCCATTAAGACACATCGTCAAACTGACGTGTTCCAGGAGGATTCCTCATTGAAAGAATACTATACTCTTTCAAGTATTTGAGAAACTTACTGCTTAAGTATTTTCATCATGGTCAAACCGTGATGGTTTTAATACTTTAGCCGATCTGTTTGTCTATTTCGTGTCGAAACTCTAAAAGTTTATGATTCATGTTTCATAAGAAACACATAACCATAACGCGATGCCACATCCGTAAAGGTCACGAAACATTAATTTCCATATTTAGCCTAGCTAGACATGGCCCCACTTACGTCACTATGAACGAGGGCTAACAGATTGATGGCACTTACACTTTTACCAAGTAAAAGGTATTTTAGGTACTTTACCTAATAAACTAGATTCATAGACATCATTTGAATGGAATCAAATCCGTCCTAGTATCCACTCTTCAAAAGTATGGATATACGAGTCTTGTTTAATCTGTCCCAGACAACACTGCCACAAATAAGTCTTATCTGATCAAATCAGTTTGAGCTATTTGTTCGTCATATTATATGTTTAAGATTTATTTATATTCAAAATATAAATACTGTTACTCACATCTAATGTGTTTATCTCAATATCATCTTTATAAAATAAAACACTTTAGTGTTCTAGAATATAAAGGTATACCCGCAATGGGTTAAACCCTGATATGGAGATAATGTTTCTAGTCAAACTAGTTATATTATAACAGTTTCCCAATTTAAGTACACACCCGAATGGTAGTTCCTAAACTTAGGTATCTACGGTAAAACAGTGACTTTCGTCCCATTTCCGATTCGTAGATTAATCTCAATTGAAGCCAGTATCCTGTGTTGGATAATATGACCCATAGCGTCACTATTTGTACAGATCATGGTGTTGTTGTACAAATTAACTATGTGACAAAGGAGATTGCACTCTTATCATTTGTGATTAGATCACCTTAGATATATAAATGATGAGAGGTCCCTATGATTTGTTCCTGGACGGAGAATGATATGAGACAGTATCAGTCCACGTAGGATAAATCATTAAATATCCCTAGTCGTAGTATTATCGAGACAGGACATCGATAATGCGGAATAGGCTAGTATTGCACTTGTGCGCGTTGTGAGGGCACAACGGCATAGTTCTCATATATTTAAGTATTGGATACTTATGCAAGTGCGATAGGAGGTTGTGTTTCACCGATGGTACGGGAAACAGCTTCGCTCTGGATAGACCCCTCGGAATCCCATTGGTATTATGACTATGTGTCTATGGGAGTCCGACATCAGGGTAGGTGTATTTGGTCTTAACCTGAGACTTGCACCGCTAATACTTACGATAATCGGTAGACTTTGGTCTTGGTGGTACAGGGCTTTAACCGGTTCTGCGTACACCACTTCTGGGTTTATCAGAGAGTCGTAGTGTATTGGGTGTGATGTCAAGACGGAAGTATCACTTCAGTCATAGTGGAGATGATGTCACGCAGGATACGGTACTAGTGCTCTTGAGTGATGCGCATCCAATCATGATATTATGACCAGATCATGAATATCTGATTATAGAGACTAGTTACCAGACATCCGACATGTGCTTCGGACGGGGCAGACACTTATCCAGCCCCAGCCCTAGCACGTGACTATCCGATACTGGGCCGATATACACAATACTACGGTATACTACGCTTGATACAGATCTATATATTCCTGTAAGAATATTTCTGGAGAATTGGGTAGGCATGGCGCTTTGCTAGAAGCCAACCTTGTCTTGTAAATCGGTATAACGTAGTACGAGGTACTTACGTGTTCGGATAGTCCGACGACCGTATTTGCTACCAACATATCCGGAGATCTCATGGGTCGCTTCCCAAAGATTCACCAATGATGTATGACTCGCACTATGATTAATCTGGGATTAATTAGTAGAGAGAGAAGATTAATTTCTAGAGAGAGAAAATTAATCTGGGATTAATTGCGGAGATATTTTATCTGGGATAAAATATTAATTAAAGAGAGAGAACGATTAATTTGGAATTAATCGATAAAATAATATATTCAATATATTATAAGAAATTAGATTTCGACGCGGAATTGAAATTGGATTTTAATTCGGGCGAACGAATTAATTTAGAATCAATTCGTTAGCGACGTGAATAGTGAATTTGCTAGGCGTAATCATTTAATTACGACGCGACGGAAAATTCGTTAATTTGGAATTAGCGAACCCGAGCCCGAGATTGATTGCGAGCGCATTCGCATTTCGAATTCGAGTGCGGCACGCAAGTCACATCAAGCATCAAATCACTAGTCGCGTCAATTGTCAAATCACTTGTCACTTTGAGTGATGTGATATGACATGTTGTCACTTTATTAAAGTGACTTGATGTGAATAGTGATGTGATTGAAAAGCATTTTTTGCTTTTGACTTTTGCTTTGGTATTTGATTTTATTTTTTGAAAATAAAATAAATATATAAGTAAAATGTTTCTCTCTCTCAATATATACACACCATTCACGTTTTTCTCTCTCCTAAAATTGGTAACTAGGTTTTTTGAAAACCTTGAAATTCTTCTTCTCTCTCAATCGGTCTTGGACCATTTTCTTCTCATTTTTTTTTGGTTTGATCACACTAAATGAAGAAGAAAGAGTGCTAGCACACACATGGGTTATATTATGGTGATAGGGAAACGAATTTGTGATCATGGAAAAGCTTGAAGCTTGGTTCTTCAATGGTGATGACCATGGCCGAATCTTGGAGGTGCTTCAACCATCAAAACCGCACAGCTCACTGCACTTGGAAGCCATTGCCGAACCTAGGAGAAATGGAAAAAGACTTGTGTTCTTTGCATCTCAAACCAATCATTGTGAGTATTTGTTTCCGCCATTATTCCTTGTTGTGTTCATGCGATTTTATGCTTGTTTTGGATGATTCTTGGGACCTAATTAGGAACTCAACAATGGTATCTTGAGCCTTGAACAAGCATGAAAAAGTTAGGGTTAAAATTGGGTAAAACGTATTTGGGCATGTTTTGATGAAATTGTTTGTTATAGTATGCTTAAATGAGTTGGAATTAATGATTGATTAGATCAATTTGAAGAAATTGTGTTTGGAACAAATTTCCCCAATTTTTTGTGTAGGCCAAAGTTGACAAAATTGGGTAAACTCAATTTGAGCATCAATTGATTAAATTGTTTAGTATAGTATGCTTGAATGAGGTTGAATTGATGTTGTGCATGATCAATTTCATGAAATTTGGTTGGATCCATTTTTCCCCAAATTTTGGGCATGACAAATTTGGGTAAACTTGATTTTGAGCATGTTTGATGAAATTGGATGATTTAGAATGCTTAAAGTATGTTTAATTGAGGATTGATTGGATCAATTTGTTGAAAATGAGTTTGGAACAATTTTCCCCAAATTGCTTATGTTGGCCGAAAATTGAGACCCTAATATCTTGGTGAATTTTTGTTTGTTTGATCATTGGATGACTTGAAACAAGTGGGTAATGTTGAATTGAAATTTGATTGGATTGAATTTTGATTTGGAACAATTTTCCCAAATTAAAGTAGGCTTGGCCGAATTCAATTGGATATGAAATTCATTGTGTTTTTTGTATTTTGATTCATTAGATGAGTTTAATTGATTTGGGAAATGATGATTGTGGATTCAATTGGATTGAAACCGAATCGGATTGGAAAAACCCCTAATTACCGAGAACAAAAGCATGTAAAATGGGTTTGATTTTAATAAATTGTGTTGGACATTATTTGATGTAGAAATGCATGATAAAGTATGCTAATTGATATTTTAGAAATATTAATTGGGTGGTCAATTGTGCATTACACTTAGGTTAATTAATTATGGAATTTGGAATTTTATAAGTTAATTAATTGGGCTTATTTTGGAAATTGGGCCTTATAGGTTGTAATTGGGCTTTTGGGCTTGGTTGTACCAAGTTAGGTTTAGGCCAATTTGGTTGGATCCAATTGGGCCCAAAACCGCATCCATAAAGTCCAATTATGACTTAATGGACCTTAATTATTTAATTGGGCCTAATGGGCCAAAATTAATTTAAAGGCTTATGGGGTAACTCCCGGATTGGATTTTGGTTATCAGTTTGACCCGAGTTGACCAATAATCCACACCTTAAGAAATTAATTAAAAGCCCATTGGACTTTAATTAAATAAACATTAGATGTTAATTGGGCTTTGAGACCCATTGCGATTAAATTTGGAATTTAAGTCGTAAAGGTTTATTAAATAAAGTGTAATATTCAATTTGGAATTGAATAGTGAATTAGTATTAAATACATGTTAAATTGGATTTAATGTTGTAGTTTAATTTAATTCAAGAATTCGTACTTTCAGTACTTATTCGCAAAACGAGTTTGACTCGAGCAAAAATCAAATCGTTGTTTGAACATTGGATGATCACTAATTATCAGATTAATTAATTGGATTAGATTGATTGATAACATGCTTGTATGAATACATGGTTGTGATGCATGAATAATGTATATCGGATGGATATTAGTCGGGTGGGGCAATTTTGGAAATTGTGTAATAAATTTGATTTATTAAATTGGACCTGCGTGTCCAGCCTTATCACCTCTATACTTTTGGTATTCTCTTCTCACCTATTCCCCTCAATGTAAATGAGGTTTCTTTAGAAGTGTAGTGTAACGGGTAGAAGTAAATACATGTGCTAGCTTTGGAGAGAGAAAATGAGAGATTTGATCTAGGATCAATGTAAAGTATCCATCCGCATATCATTATTATTTTATTTTCATACTCGCTTTATTATGTGTTTAGAATGCATGTTTAAGGGTGTATGATGATGAGACCTTAACAAAGATAATTAAATTGGTAGCCAATTTGCACGCGAAAAACCCTCATCAAATATCATGCGTTTTTCCTTCCATTGAGTGATTCTTACTCAATATCCGAGATTGGCATGGGTTGTTGGCCAAAGTCAAGCCCTTGTCCGTCGAAGATGTGTTTGAATCACGAAGGCTTTGTTCCATATCAGTGTCTTGTCCAAGTTGTGGTTTGTTGGCCAAAGTCAAGACCACTTCTTGTCCATCGACATTGATTACGAAGCTTTCCATGGTCAATGGGTCGCGCTTGACTGGGATCACTAGGTTTGTTGTGCCAAAGCCAAGGCTTAGTTGATTCAGAGGAAAAAGGTTAGGTAATACATTGGATGTATTGGCATATATAAGATATATGTTTAGGATTTGGATATCCGCCTACTGGATCTAGGAATTGGATGAGATCCAATTGATCTTCGAGATCTACCTAGTTAATTATCATACAATTTGTTGGCCAAAGTCAAGATTGTGTGATATTTAACGGGATCCTAGCCCACTAGGAAACACGGTTTCCCGAGTACTCGACAGAGGGTTAGAGGCTCGCCGAAAAATAGTGGGAGGCAAGAATTGAATTTGTAATACTCGTTCAATTACTCGCCATACGCGCTCATTCAAATTATTTCGTCGTTAGATTAAATGTTAGTTGGACTAATATTTAAATTGTTGTTTTAATAATCAGTTGGACTGTATTATATTGATTATATATAATTGGATTATATTAATCAATATATTTGAATTAATTAATTTCAGTTTACAGTTGATTTTATAGTTGGACTATAGTAATCAATGTAATTGAGGTTAATTAATTTAGATTATATTTGATTATATAGTTGGACTATTATAATCATTATAATAAATAGTACCACAAATCGTTGATTAAATAGTTGGACTATTAGAATCAAGATATAAAAATGAAAGATTAGTGTTTAAGACATAATCCTGGGTGAAAATGTATTTAAACGACTTTAATTTTCAAATTGGGAATAAATTTCAGGATGGTCCTGGAAAAATAATAAGTTATTTTATTTGATAAAATAACGTATTATGCCTAAGCCCAGAGTTAAGCAAATAGTAGAGCATAATCTTTGGAAGATCATGTAATGATAACTTAAGTGCTTAATCCATTATGTTTGTCATAATTATGTTCACAGCTAGTATTAAAATTGGATTTTAGATACTTAGTGTGGTACATAAAATATATATATTGATGTTCAGAATCTATTTTGAACAGGATACTGACTTCAATTGAGATTTATCTGCGAATTGAAAACGGGACGAAATTCGCTGTTTTAACCGTAGATATCTGAATTTAGGAACTACCTTCGGGTTAGTACTTAAATTTAGAAACTGTTATAATGTAGCTAGTTTGACTAGAAACATTATCTCTATATCGCGTATAACCTGCTGCGGGTGTACCTTTATATTCTAGAACACTAAAGTGTTTCATTATATAAAGATGATATTGAGATAAACACATTAGATGTGAATAACAGGATTTATATTTTGAATATAAATAATATCTCAAATATATAACATGACAAATAAATAGCTCAAATTGATTTGATCAGTTAAGAAACTTAATTGTGGCATAGTTGTCAGGGACACTGATAAACAAGAATCGTATATCCGCACTTTTGAAGAGCGGATACCAGGACTGATTTGATTCCATTCAAATAAAGTCTACGAATCTAGTCTATTTGGGCAAAGTGCCTAAAACACTATTTACTTGGTAAAAGTGTAAATGCCACTGATCTGTTAGCCCTACTTCATAGTGAAGCAAGTGGGCCCATGTCTAGCTAGGCTAGATATGGATATGAATATTTCGTGACCTGTACGGATGTGGCATCGCGTATGGTTATGTGTTTCTTTTGAAACACAAATCGGAAACTTTTAGAGTTTCGACATGAAATAGACAAATAGATCGGCTAAAGTATTAAACCGTCACGGTAAGACCGTAATGAATAATACTTAAACAATAAGTTTCTAGTATATTTGAAAGAGTATAATATTCTTTCAAATAAGGACTCCTCCCGGAACACGTCAGTTTGATGGTGTGTCCGAACAGATTAACCGAATTTTGTTAGACATGATAAGGTTAATCACGAGTCGCTCTGAGCTACCATTTCCTTCGACGGATATGCTAAACAGTGCAAGAACTTATTTTGAATAAGGTTCCATAAAATCTGTTTGACAGATTACATATTAGATATGAACGGGAAAGAAACCGGGTTTCTCATTCCTGATAATTTGGGTATGCTAGGCATATGTTTGGATGATACCAAACTAAAACCCAAATAGGATAAGTGCCAAATGTAGGTCATCCTAGGGATACCGTAAGTATTGTACTTATACACCTCACAAGAGAACAATTAGATTGTTGCTCACCATACGTTTTTCCTGATAGGAATACCGATATGCAGTGGTAAGTGGGAGGATAGTATAACTCGATGGAAATCGGATAATACTGTTCAAGGCACCGAATCTTAATAGAACACAAATAGTTCATCAAGGATGAGACTATTACCATTAATCTTCGAATACACAAGAACTGCGTAAGTCGGACAGAGTCGGAAAACAACCTGGGGTATGGGTTTCTGATCTAACCTTATAAAGATGTGAATCTTATTGAGGAATACCAACTGACTACGTATGAGGAAGTGATACAAGATATCAACTCCCCAATTATGGCAAAGTGCCATATAATCCGAAATGGATTCTATGTATATCAACCAGTTTGGATACTAGTTGATGTACCACAAGGCATTGTGCCTAATGGTACTTAAAAGTCTTCTAGGAAGACATACATGGATGGCAACATACCAACGTATAAAGCAAGGCTTTAACGGAAAGGTATCGTTATCAACATTGTGTTGATTACGATTCAACCTTTTACCTGTTGCCACGGTAAATCCATTTGGATAATGCTTGTTATTTGATCCATGATTGGATTGAAGCAAGCATTAGGTTCTTGGAATTATCGTTTTGATATAATCATAATGATGTATGATTTAATTCAAAACGAAAATAATTCTAGTGTATATATAAGAAGTTTAGTGGGAGCGCACTGACAGTGGTTGTCCTATAAAATAATGATAATACGTCATTTCTTGGAAATGATATTCCCATAAAATAAATATCGGCGAAAGCTTGGCTTTCGAAATACTCTCCTAGAAACCGTATATTGAAAATGTACAACACCTGGTGTATCATACTCTTTGAGCATATGGATTCACAAACAGGGCAATCCGAGTGATAGTCACTGGATTAATGTTAAAAACATCCATTAGTATCTTAGAGAACTAAGGATGCTGTCTTAGTCTATGGAGAAGGAGAACTTGAAGTGACTGGGATCACTGTAGCAAGTTTCCTATAACTGATAAAGACGACTAAAAGTCGCAAACGGTACTATATAGTTTGAATAACGGAACAGTGAGCTGGAAATCTTCCGAGCAAGATTCTGTTTCCGAATAAACAACAAATACGGATTATTGCTGCAGCTGAGGCAGCAATAGAGGCTATTTGGGTCGATAATAAATCTAATTAGATTAGATATAGTTCTGTTAGTGGCTGAGCTAGGCGTCAGCACAGACTAAGGAATTAAAGGTCTCATCGACGATCCAGATATATACTTCTATATTCATCTGATTCGTTCGGATCATACATCGTGGCGATGTGATGATCCTGTAAATCGCATCGGATGATAATCATGCAAATCCGCTGACGAAAACCTTTTCTCAGCAGTTTGAGCCAACCGTACATAGTTCGGGTGTTAGACACTCGAGTGACTGGCTATGTGCCAAGTGGGAGATTGTTGGATAATATGACCCATAGCGTCACTATTTATACAGATCATGGTGTTGTTGTACAAATTAACTATGTGACAAAGGAGATTGCACTCTTATCATTTGTGATTAGATCACCTTAGATATATAAATGATGAGAGGTCCCTATGATTTGTTCCTGGACGGAGAATGATATGAGACAGTATCAGTCCACGTAGGATAAATCATTAAATATCCCTAGTCGTAGTTGTTGGTTTCTATAATATGTCCCAAGGAAAGATTAAGCATACATGAAATACAACAAAGAATATATATAAAAGATGAAGTATGGCGGAATCATACTTACCAATCTCTTGTGATGAAGAAAGATCAAGCCAAGATGGAAGCTCCAAGGTAGATTAGGTTCGGCCAAGGAAGACAGGAAGAGGAAAGCTCCAAACTTTGTGTATTCCTTGCTCTATGATGGTTTTCCCTATCACCTCTTTTGATCCCTTGAAGGTGCTAGCCTTGCATGTTCCAAACATCAACCTTTTCTTCAAGCTTTGGCAACCAAATTTGAAGAAGATGAAGACCAAAACTGCATGCATTTTCGGTCAAGAGTGAGTGAGAGAAGAGAGATTTTCTTAATTGATTTTGATACCAAAAATCAATTTATATTTATGCCATAATATTTATTAAATAATAATAAATCTATGACACTAGCCATGCAAAGGCTTAGAGTGTCAAACACTCAATTCCATGCATAACATTTGAGTGTAATATACACTATCACCATGCAATGCATCATCAATAAAATAATGCATATAATGACATGTGTCATGTGGGCCCCACACGTTTCCAAATGAAAGTGGGCCCACGTGCACTCACGCGTTCGGGTTCGATATTTCCGAAATACCGAACTTACGTCGCGACGTTATTTAAATCGAATTTAAATAAATAATCGCGCCTAGCGAAATTATTATTTACGTCGCTAACGAATTAATTCTAATTAACTCGTATGCCCGAATTAAAATCTAATTTTAATTTCGCGTCGAATCGAATTTCGATTATTATCGAATATAATAATTTTATCGATTAATTCCAATTAATCGTTCTCCTCTCTCTAAACAAGGTACTTTATCCGAGATAAAGTTTCTCCGCAATTAATCCAAGATTAATTAAGTCTGAATCAAATATCATAGGTGAATCTTCAGGAAGCGACCCAAGAGATCTCCGGATATGTTGGCAGTAAATACGGTCGTCGGATAATCCGAACACGCACGTACCTCGTACTACGTTCTCACCGATTCACAAGACAAGGTTGGCTTCTAGCAAAGCGCCATGTCTACCCAATTCTCCAGAAATATTCTTATAGGAATATAAGATCTATATCAAGCGTAGTATACCGTAGTATTGCGTACATCGATCCAGTATCGGATGATCACATGCTAGGCCTGGGGCTGGAGATGTGTCTGCCCCGTACGAAACATATATCGGACATCACACAGCTAGTCTCTTTAAATCAGACAATCCTGACCTAGTCATATTGTCCCGACGGTTGCAACCTTTTATAGAGTACTAGTTCTGTGTCCTGCGTGATCATCACCTCCATATGTCTGAAGCGATACTTCCATCTTGACATCACATCCAGTACACTACGATTCTCGATAAACCCAGAAGAGGTGTACACAGAACCGGTTAGGGTCCCCAACCACCAAAACCAAAGTTTACCGATTGTCGCAAGTACTAGCGATGTAAGTCTCAGGTTAAGACCATATACACCTACCCTGATGCGGCCTCCCATAGACACGCAGACATACTACCAATGGGATTCCGCGGGGTCTATCCAGAGCGAAGCTGTTTTCCGTACCATCGGTAAAACACAACCTCCTATTGCACTTGCATAAGTATCCAATACTTAAATATATGAGAACTATGCTGTTGTGCCCTCACAACGTGCACAAGCGCAATACTAGTCTATTCCGCATTATCGATGTCCAATCTCGATAATACTCCGACTAGGGATATTTAATGATTAAACTTTTATAGATTGATACTGTCTCATATCATCTCAATCCAGTATTAATCATATGGACTTTCGCCATTTATTAGTCAAAGTAAATAATATTACAAAACGGCAAAAGGCAATTTCATAATCACATAGTTAATTTTGTACAATAATACAATATCATTTACAAACAGTGACGCTATGGGACATAATGTCTAACAATCTCCCACTTGGCCTATAGCCAGTCACTCAAGCATCTAATACCCGAACTATGTATGTGTCGTTCAAAAACTTGCTGAAGAACAGCCTTCGTCAGCGGATCTGCAATGTTGTCATCTGATGTGACCTTCTCGACCTTTACATCGCCACGATGTATAATCTCCCGAATCTGATGGTAACGTCGAAGAACATGCTTGGACCTTTGATGAGACCTTGGTTCCTTAGCCTGTGCTATAGCCCCGTTATTGTCACAATACAATGGAACGGGCTCAGCTGCTAACGAAACTACCCCTAATCCGATTAGGAACTTTCGGATCCAAACTGCCTCCTTTGCTGCTTCAGATGCAGCGATGTACTCCGCTTCTGTTGTTGAATCAGCAACAGTATCTTGCTTGGAAGATTTCCAGCTCACTGCTCCGTTATTCAAACAAAAAATGTACCCAGATTGCGACTTGTAGTCATCTTTGTCGGTTTGGAAACTTGCATCGGTATACCCAGATACCGCAAGTTCTCCACCTCCATAAATTAAGAAAGCATCCTTAGTTCGTTTAAGATACTTAAGGATGTTCTTAACTGCTATCCAGTGACCTTCACCTGGATCGGCCTGATAGCGGCTGCACATGCTCAAAGCATATGAGACATCAGGTTGTGTACATATCATAGCATACATGATCGATCCGACTGCCGAGGCGAACGGTATCCGACTCATGTTGTCCATCTCTTCCTGAGTCTTAGGACACATGTCTTTAGACAGAGAGGTACCTCGTACCATTGGAACCAATCCCCTCTTGGATTGTTCCATGTTGAATCGCTTCAACACTTTATCAATGTATGTACTCTGGGAGAGTCCAAGCAGCTTTCTAGATCTATCCCGGTAGATTTTATTCCAAGAATAAAGGCTGCTTCTCCTAGATCTTTCATGGAGAATTTTAATGAAAGCCAAGCTTTCACCGACGTCAGCATGGGAATGTCATTGCCTATAAGCAATACGTCGTCGACATAAAGGACAATAAAAGTAAGTGCTCTCCCACTAACCTTCTTGTATACACAAGGGTCATCCGCGTTTTGCACGAAATCATATTCC